>CM031236.1:618308874-618603874 GCA_018340775.1 Taxus wallichiana var. yunnanensis
TACATAAGTTAGATGCAAATATATAAGAAATTTTTCATGCACGAATGCACATTCAACAGTTCCAATCGTGCCCATATCCACACCACTTTCCAAACTACACTCACTCACTCAATTACCAAGGTCTCTAACATGGCCGATCATTTTAATTATCATGTGTTTTTTTAAAACAGATATGTAATACCCACAATATTCGACGTTCTAAAACCAATTTAAACCTTAAATAATCATCTAGAAAGTTGTGGACAATTTTTTTGTTTAAGATTGCAAGGGTGTCAAACCCTATAATACATTTAATTAATTCCTACCAACAATTTGCTACATTACAATGGATGGATCAGGTCTAGATTAATAATTAAATATTCTTAATCCATTTCTAATGTCAAAATAACTACCATCCGCTAGAAAAGTCTTCATTAAATAGTTTTCCCTTCTTAAGATAACATTCAAACCCATATTTATTAAACCCTTATCTTTAGTTTCCTTAGTCCCTTAAATTATTAGCCTTAATGTCCATTGAATCATTTACTAAAACATACTAGGAGAGTTACATTTTAACTTAATACACTAGGGCACTAAGTGGCCCCATTCACCCATTTTCACATACACTTAAATTATTTAAAATCCCATGATATATATATTCTCACCTAACAATTGTAGGGATGATTCTTAACCCTTGAATTAAATAAATTGTGGCCACTAGATCCTAGGGTTCCAAACTAACCCTAACTATCCTTATGAAATTTTATTAAACCTTTCTCTTTTCCCTAGCCTCCTCATTTGGTCTCTTTTCTTTTCTTTGATTTGTAGGTTGGAGGAGTGGAAGCCATGAAAGCAAGGAGGAAATCCATGGAGGGATTCATTTGGATCTAGCTTTGTTTAGTTTAGTTTATGGATTTATTTTAGCAATGTATAACATTGAATGATTGCATAGATTCTACCCAAAATCTAAATTAGCTATTTAGTTATTTTAATTTATGAGTTCTCTATTTGGGAAAAACCCTACTTCTATTTAATCTATGAGATTTAATACATTTAGATGCCCATTCAAGGATTTGCATGCTTAAAACAATGAGTTTATTTCCTTATGGTTTGTTGGTGGTTTCCTTTTCACATTTTATAGGCTCAAATTTTAATTAAATCAAGTTAAAATTACACAGTCGTGGATTTACTTTTCTGCCAAAAGTGATGAAACCACCACCACGAGCGGGTTGGCGGTCCCATGACCGCCATCCTACTTGGTGATGATTCGTAAACCGCCACCATGCCTGGTGGTGGTTCGAAGACCACCACTTTTATCAGGTCGGCGGTCCGGAGACTGCCGCTCTACAAAGGGCGGTGGTCTTGTTCTTCAAAAAAGAACCATCATTTCATCAATTCCTCATTTGTTTCAAAAAAATTTACTAGGGTGATTTACAGTTTAACCTTAGCTTGGATTTATTTGCCTAAAGACACTAGTTGAAAGGTTAAAACATTTATTCATTCCATGACTTAAATCACTAATTACATGGATTTTCTATTTCAATAGTACACAAGAAAACAACTACAAGAATACTTTTCCAATAAAATTGTTTTCAAGCTCAAATGAAGGAATGAAATTCCATCTATTTCTAAGTATCATTGCTTTCTTTTCCACAACAAGAATTTAATTCCTATAACAAGTTAATTCAATATAATTTAGTGTATTTTTCCTTTATAATTGCAATAATTTATTCAAAGAAAACAAAACCAACTATATTACATTCCAAATTTCCTAATAATACATTCTTAATGATTTTCAACTTCAAAGTTCTTCCTTCGTTCTTACAATAATGCAAATTTCTACAAGTAACAACTTTCCTTTCCCTTTTTTTAAGCGTAGCTCATTTTCTTACAATGTAAAAAGCTTTCTTTTCAACAATACATAATAACTTGATGAATGAAATATACAATACAACTTTTCTTTAAAATACAAGATTACTAGCCTTCCACCTTAAGTGGGAATTACAAGAAAAGTTTCTACAATGAAGGATTTCCTTTTTGTCTTCTACAAATGCTCCAAGTCCCAAATCTTCAACATAAGAGCTCCACCATTTCTTCACTTCAATCACAACAAAAAAATGGGGAGAGGCAACACTCTCCACCCAACCAATAATCCAATGAGGAGAAGAAGCTATCCTCCTCATTGGCCTCGAGCCCCAACCAAAGTGCAATAAGGAATGGATACAACTCATGAAACTAACACAATGCTTCCACATCACAATACACACTTTCAAAACCATTTAACACACATTCAAACACAAGGATAAAAATAACAAAAATGTAACTTTCAAAATACACAAGGCTTGGAAACTCAAAGCCAATGGAGAAAAAAATCTATGGGAGATCACTTACTCCTCACAATGGGATTAGCTTCCCACCTTATAACCCTAAAAAAAAACCAAAACCCCTACACAACTCTTATGCCTCCCACATTCTCTTATGCCTCCTACAATATTTTATGTCTCCATCAAAAGAACTAAGTGAGAAAAGCAAGCATTTTACTTATCAAAGGTGGGGCACCCAACCCAAATCCCTCCCAAAACATGAACAAAGTCTCTAATGCTTCCTACAATAGAAAATCCCCATATCCTTCTCCTACACCATACTTTTACATTCTACTAGTGATCTCAACAAGCACACAAACCATTCACTTGCATACATACATATAAACGAAAACAAGTAAAATATGGGTGTAGTTCCTACCTTTCCATAAAAGTACTTGATCAAAGGATCACACTCAAGATCCTTTAAGCTCAATCTAACTCCAACAAGATCCAAGACTTAAACAAGCACTCCAAAAAATCTCTAACTCCAAAATACATAAGCACAATAAAATGAAGTAACAACTGAAACAAACAATTAAACTTGCATATATGGAAAAAGTGAAGAGGAGGGTGAGGTGGCTCCATGTAGGATGCCACATCACTTATCCTCAAATCCACCTCACAAGTCAAACCTCAAGCCCAAGGTACAATAAATTGGTGGTTGAGAGAATTAAAAATACTCTTACACACTCAACATAAACCCACACCCCTAGGATATAATTTAAAATCCATGTAAGAAAAGTTAAATAAATGTCACCTTTTTCTTGAAAAACACATAATGGGGTCTATTTTTGACCCCCAACCCATAGGTATAGTTGGTATATGAAATTAAGAGGTGTGGGGCAAGCTTAATTTGTCCCACAAGCCTCCAAAAATGGCCCTTAAGCCCAAATCCGAATTTCTCAAGTAAGGTAGGGTATAAAACACTCAAAGTCAAATACACTCAACATAAATCACAAGATCCAAAGGAAAAACTACTCTAATAAATTGCCCATTTTGTCACACCTCTAATTAACTTAATAAACAAGATTAATTCACTTAATTAAGACATATTAATCAACAATGATTAAATGAATTACATCACAAAATAACTCAGATATTCCAAATGAAATAAAAGAAAAGGAAAATAATTACACATAAAGCCCATAGTCACATTTGGAGGTTATCCCCCCATGGGGACCCCCATCAATCTAATAACAAAACATCAAACATTACACAAATTTCCATGGTGACCATCATTATATCCATCCAGTATTCTACTGTGGTTGGTCTCCTAACCCCCTTTTGATTGTTTTGATACAATTACCTACAAAATCACACAATATCCCCTTCGGCCTCGTGGCCACATCAAATACATCAAAGATAAATACACACACATTCATCAATAAACATCCTCATATAACTAAATTATCATTTAAACTAAATAATGCTATCATTTGTTTATAATTTCAACAACATCTTAATTTTACCATTTCATCAATATCAATAAGATCACGAGATTAGTTCAAATGAAAAAATCATAGTCAATGAAAGAATTCCAAATGTCAGTAATATATATGCTAACAACACATCATCATCATCAATATAAAATGTCTCTCTATGTCTCTAAGAATCCACACAAATCATACTATGAATCAAAATCCATCAATAGTCAAAATATCTCTATCATCTAACATCATGCTAAACCAAAATGATATGATAATATCCATGTCTATAGTCAACAGTAATCGAAATCAAAATATAATAAGTGTCAAAGAGGAGTGGGCACTACATCCCCCTCCCCTTAGACTCAAATTCCTCTTGGAAGTCACTGAAATAGGTGTGGAAACTGGGTTCGTAACAACGTAGCATCCTCCCATGTAGCAGCAGTCTCATCATACCTATCCCATTGAACTCGCATCCTATAACGCACCACATTTAACACACACAAATACAACAGTAAAAATACCAGGATAATTTTTTTGACTTACATTGCTCACTTCACAACGCCATAAGGGCTCCATGTAAAGAAAACTCAAAGATGCATACGACACTTACAAGTTAGCAACTCACATGACACATGACAACACCATAGGCATGTCGATGCCACACTTTTCCCAAAGAATGAATACTAGTAATGACCCAGCCACAAGAAAAGGACTCAAGGATTGGAAAATCCACAACACATCATTTCTTTAATTGCATCTTAGTTACGATTAACATTCCAAGGACATTATTGTGTAAGGATAATTTTCTCATTTTTCCACCTACAAATTCTTAAGTTCATTCCACATTTAATTTACAGTTCGACCATTTTAAGTTGGCTTTTTTATCCTTTACGGAAAATTCCATAACTTACATACTTATTTGGCATAATTCAAATTACATATAAAGTACTTAATTATCTTGTTCTTATGTTAAGAATATGTTTCTCAAACGTTTATTCAATGTCTACATTTTACCCTTGCAACTCAAGTGAATCTGACTTGATGTCCAGAAAGCAATATTAGGATTTAAGAGGGAGTGGTTTAGATTCAAGATACCTTTTTCCCATAAACATTCTTTGATCACGGTATCTTTATTTCCCGATTCAACATTCCCACAACAAGAAATTGTATTTAGATTTTATATATATATCTTTGTTTTTCTCGAAGTTTGATCTCACCAAGGGAAAATCATATTCTTTGTAACACATGAAAATGTTTAATTGAGTTATAAGGACTCCAAGAGTGGCATTATTCCTAACCTCAAATCTCATTTTTTTCTTATATGCTTTACTTTTACATCGCATTATGGTCTCATTATTAACATTGTTTTGTAATAGGAGTTACGGAAGTAATTGTCTAACATCTTGAAGATGTATATGATTGGAAGCCTTGTAACTACACACGAACCCCAAGTTAACCTCCTAATCAATTGAGGTTTAGATTAATTTCAAATGCACCTAAGGATCTATGCCTCAACTATATATGAGTTTAAGGTGAGAGGACATATTTATGCTAAACCACCTTCAAGAAAAGTCCAAGGTGTTATGTTGATAGAAACCAAGGTAACACATTTAGCTGAGAGGAACTAAAGAGTTCATTAACAAGATTTTAAGTCATAGAACAACTATTTCACTCTCTCCATTTGCATCATCTGGGGTCTCACAAGGAATTTATTCGATGACAAGAAAATCCTAGATCTAACTTTGTAAGGCTTATTAGTCCACTAGGATACCAAGGGATTAATAGTTCTACTTACTCCACAGATGGTAAGGTTACACCACATAGTCATTGCTTCAAACAAGGACTCTTAAGGTGACTTCCAAGGTGGTCTTCACCACACAACACAGTGTCAGACTTGAAGAGAAGACATTCTCCTCGCAGTTACCAAAACTTGAAGGAAACCACATACTCTAGATAAAGTTGGACCATGTCGTTCCTAAAAGATGGGTTCACAAAAATGTCACTAAACATAACTATGACGGTAAACTCAAACTAGGGGTTTTATTTAGCTAAATTAGGAGGTTCCATCGAGTGTAAATTTTAAGTTCCTTCTACGGTTTCAATTTCTTCTATGGTAAGAAGGATCACACATGAAGACATGTTATGCATGAATATACTAGGGTTGAGTGTTTTGATTAAATCTCTTTATTACATTTGCAAGGTAAGAATACAACACGCTAATTAATTATTCATTTATTGAACACTGAAAATGCACTACAAGATATTAACTTAAAATTCATTTACCATATATATATCAAACCTTTTACCATACGTAACTATGAATCAAATTGAACCTATGATTAAATGCACATTTCCTAGATATCCCTAAAAATAGCATCCCATACATATTAGCAAATTTCAAATATAACATTTCTGTAGCATGAGACTACATTATACATATATTCATTTTACAATGACCTATAAAAATTACAATAATAAATAATGAATTACACATCTCCTTTTCGCCATCATTCTTGCATCCTGCAAAACCATATGCGCCTAAAATTAGGGATAAATCGCTGCCATGGAATCCACCGTAATATAACATAATTAATGTCTTTAGTTTCTCATTTACATGTAATAATAATTATAATTTTCATTCGAAAGAAAAGGTTTATAAACATGTATTCATTTCATTTAACTTCATTTCGTAACCAAGGAGAGAGAAAGAGAAAGGAAGAGAGAGAAACACCATTTTGTCAAAAGTTATATTTCACATAACAAGTTACACTATAGAGAACAAGCTGCACTATAGAGTTTTCAAACAATTATTTACATGTGTCCAAATTTTCTAGGGTGGTTTGGCAACACGACATGGGTCTTACAACTTTCTTTTAACATTTTCCTATTAGCTACAAAAATGTTCAAAACAGGCTTGACGATAATAACCTGATTTCAAACATTATCTTCATATGAGAAAAAACTCCACAATTAAATTACAATGTCTTCAATTATAGACCAAGAATTCATAGGGACTGATAGAATTCAGAACTGGTGAACACTTTACGATTAGTAGCGAGTTTTCTGAGGCCATCAGTCATAAATGAGCTAGTTGTTAATGATAAAAAATGAGCTCGAGGGCTCAGAAAACCATGTCCAAAACTAACATTCGATGGATGAACATGCAACGAGAAACTTCCTACAAGTTCCCATATATATGGAGAATTCATTAGAGTCGACGGGACTGAGAACTAGAAAACAGTTTTCAAATGACGACATGCTTTTTGGAGCGACAAGTCATAATTGGTCCAGTTTGACCTCATCAAACTGCGACCGAGGCCTACAAAATGCCTTTGCCAAACTAACCTAGAATGTGATTTTTCTAAACCAAGATTTTAGGTAAGTGTCTAGTAAAAGTACTAGAGGTTTGCGAAGGCGGATAATAATTTCTCTATCTAGGTTTCAAATGGTTCAAAATGAAAGCCAACTTTTTAGATTTAGCATCTTCCTACCGTTGCAAAACAGTGTAACAAGGCTCCTATAAGGGCATCAAAAGGGTCACAAATGTTCATTCGGGGTTGATCCAAAGATTGAAGTGACACCTCACATAACAAGGTACATGTAGGAAACTTAACATCTCCTTTCTGGAGTTACAAAGGTTACTTTACAAGTCTCAGAAAATCGCAATTGATCTATTTAAACAAGGGAGCGGTCAAATCATTTACAGGGAACTCAACTTCAACCTGTCAATAAAAAAGGGTATTGTAGTAATCTAGTTTGGTTGCGACGTTTGCTAGATCATCACAAAGTGAGGATTAAAGTTTATTATTTACCAAGGAATTTTGGATCCTGTAAGTTACATTATAACGTCTTATTGTTTTGAAAACACAAATAGATCTATGATAATCTCTACGGTTTAAAATTTTATCTTATTACAAATGAAAAACTAAATGATAAGAATTATGAAAGATAAGGATAGAAGAACCATGCCTGGGAGATATTTGTGTTTGCAAGCAAGAGGTGCTCCATGTGGTTTCGTGTCAAGAGCATGGTTCTACATTTTGCATACATATCCTCCTGATAGTTGTAGCTACAAATATTTGCTAGAATCTGCTCATCCTCTAATACACTTTGGTGGATGTCCATATTCTGACTAAAATCTCCCATTATAGCACATGTTGAGGTGTTGTTGGGAAGTTAATTTGGAATTGGATTTACTCCAGCCACTACCAATGTTTGGAAATAACAAACTACATAGTTGATACAACAAGGGTTGTCTACAAACATGAGAAACCTCAGTGTGTTGAGCATAGTTTTCATGGAGTTCAATACTACAAACCCATAACAACAGTTAATAAAAAGGTCGATCCAACATAGCAACACCATGAGAAAAAAACAAGAATGGCGAGTTCTAACAATGTAACCCACAAAACCCACATCCAACTCGAACTCCAAGCGAGTTGATACCAAACACAATAGTGAGATATATGAGAAAATTAACAAATGCAGAGCTCGTCTCTAAACCAAAATGGTGACCTAGATGTGAAAACATGCCTAGATCGTGAGGTGAATCTAGTTGGTGCCTACGGAACTCCAAGTATAGCTCACCCAATACCAGGAAACTCAAAGTCTCCAAACAGGGTTGAGCTGAAAAAAAATCCTCTACTTTATTCTCTGTTGGACGTCAACAACCTTGATCCATGGCTCGCATTTTGCACAAGAAGGGGGGCATTGCTGGAAGCGATTGTAGATCATTTTTCTATGTCTGACAAACTCATTTGCTTGAAAGTATCTGAGCCTTTTCAACAAACCCATTTTGTACAAATCCTACTATCACTATTCAACATTTCACCTATCTCGTGAATGCTCCCACATATGCATACATGTCTACAGAGCATTTGCAACCAAAAATCTACTAGAATTCCTCATATGCTTGTTGGACGTCTATACCATGTTCTCGCTCAAGTTTTGACACACGATTCTATGAGGAATATGGCCAAATAAAAACAAATCAGACTTCCATTATGATTTTATTGATGTCCTTACCCTATTCAATAGCTCACTTTTTGGTACGGTAGGGAGTATGCGAGAAAAGAAAAGGAAGAGTTTACACCAATGACTAAAATTGCTTGGAACTCTCAACACATTTTTGCACCACCGGAGTCTCAGTAATCCTCTGCCAATGTATTCATGCAGCCATACTTCCTATTTTTGGTGTTTCCTACCCACTTCTCGTGAGCCAAAGTATGGCATAATTAAAACAATACCAGGGGAGCAGGTGGCCAAAAACCCCACACACACACTAGACAACAAAATAATAATAAAATAAAACAAGGAATCCAAAGCAAGGAAGACAAAACAAGTGCGCCCAACAAAGAATAATGATAAGTGTCAGGTGGTTTGGGGTGAATAATTCAAAATTAATATTAGAATTCCCCATAAGGATCGACATCACTCAAAGACCAATCTTTTCCCTCTCATCCGGCCCACAAATTATCATCCACATTTTTGCAGACATAAGCTGCAGTGCATTGAATTTTCTCACCGTGCAAATTTTTTTGGTTGAAGAGCCTCCTCAATGGGAAGGTCACTCACAAATCCCCACTCTCATCCAATGCACTAAGGTCCCTTTTTTATATTATTTTAAATTTCTATGATGTGAGGCACTACACACACCGATCAATCTCTTAACCTCGAAATCCTAGGGTCCTGCATTCTAAAATACACATAGACTCCACTATCATCTCGCCCTTCTCGTGCACCTACAATGTGGTCCAATCCAATACATGAGAAGGATATGGGATATATGTGCTAAGGACATATACACGGAACACATCATGCATGCAAGAAAAGTTTGGTGGAAAGGCTGAGACGATAAACTAAGGGACTAATCTACTCCACCATCTCAAATGGACCTACAAATCTAGGAGATAACTTAGAGCCTTTTCCATAATGGATAGCAATATTATGAGGCCTGACATGAAAGAACAACTTTGTGACCTTCTCATAACTATGGTCAACTATCCTATGATGTGCATACTTCTTCTGCCTATCATGTGACTTCTACAACCTTTGTCAGATATAAACAACCTAATGCTCCATGTCTTGTAACATAGCAGGCCCAATATATACTTTGTCCTCTAGTCTGTCCCAACTAAAAGGTGTTCTTCACTCCCTACCATTAAGTTCTTGAAATGGTTTCATCCCAATAGAACTTTGGAAGTTATTTTTGTATGCCAACTCAACAAAGTACAAGTACTCCTCCCACCTTGACTAATGATCCATGACGTACGTCTCAAGCATGTCCTATAAAACATGATTCAACTACTCGATCTTTCTTTCTCTAGACGATATGTTGTACTAAAATTGATACTCGTCCCAAGGGTCTCGCTCCATGGTAGTCTAGAAGTGTGATGTGTATGGTAGTCCGATATGTTGTAAAAATATTTCCTAGAATTCTACTCATCCTCTAATACACTTTGGTAAATGTCCATATTGTTACTAAAATATCCCATTATAACACATGTTGAGGTTATGTTGGGAAGTTAATTTTGAATTGGATTTAATCGAACCACTACCAATGTTTGGAAATAAAAAACTATGCAGTTGATACAAAGCAAGGGATGTCTAGAAACATGAGAAACCTTAGTGTGTTGAGCATAGTTTTCATGGAGTTCAATACTACAAAACCCATAACAACAATTAATAAAAAGGTCGATCTAACATAGCAACACCATGAGAAAAAAAAAAATAATGGAGAGTTACTAACAATGTAACCCACAAAACTCACATCCAACTGGAACTCCAAGCGAGTTGATACCAAACACAATAGTGAGATATATGAGAAAATTAACAAATGCAGAGCTTGTCTCTATACCAAAATGGTGACCCAGATGTGTAAACATGCCTAGATCGTTAGGTGAATCTAGTTGGTGCCTATGGAACTCCAAGTATAGCTCACCCAATACTAGGAAACTCAAAGTCTTCAAACAAGGTTGAGCTGAAAAAAATCCTCAACTTTTTCTTTATTGGACATCCACAACCCCGATCCATGGCTCACCTTTTGCACAGAAGGGGCATTGGTGGAAATGCGATTGCACGAGATCATTTTTATATACCCGAAAAGCTTTGAGCCTTTTCAACACACCCATTTTGTACAAATTATGCTATTACTATTCAAATTTTCACTTATCTTGTGAATTATCCCATGTATACATACATGTCTATAGAGCATTTGCAACAACAAAATTGCTAGAATTCCTCGTGTTCTTATTGGATGTCTAAAACATGTTCCCAAGATCAAGTTTTTGGCACAGCATCTTGAGGAATATGGCTAAATTAAATCAAATCAGAATTCCATTATGATTTGATTGATGTCCTTACCTTGTTCAATAGCTCACATTTTTGGTATAGACAGGAGTAGTATGTAGAAAAGAAAAGGAAGAGTTTACACCAATGTCCGAAATTGCTTGGAACTCTCAACACATTTTCACCACTCGAGTCTGCAATCATTTACCAATGTATTCATGTAGCTAGACTTCCTATTTTGGTGTTCCCTACCCACTTCTCGTGAGCCAAATTATGCAATAATTAAAACAATACCATGGAAGTAGGTGGCCATCAACCCTACGCACACAATAAACAACAAAAAAATAATAAAATAAAACAAGGAATCCAAAGCAAGGAAGACAAAACAAGTGCGCCTAATAGATAATAATGATAAGTGTTGGTGGTTCGGGGTGAATAATTCAAAATTAATTTTAGAATTCCCCACAAGGAGCCGCGTCACTCAAAGACCCATCTTTTCCCTCTCACCTACCCCATGCATTATCATCCACATTTTTGCAGACATAACTGCAATGCACTAAATTTTGTCACTACAAATTTTATTGGTGTAAGTGCCTCCTAAATGGATAGATCACTCATAGATCCCCCAATCCTAGCCAATGCACTAAGCTCCATTTTTATATTATTTTAAATTTCTATGATGTGAGGCACTATAAACCCGATCAATCTCTCGACCTCAAAATACCCGGGTCCCGCACTCTAAAATACACATGGACTCCACCATCATCTCCCCTTCTCGTGCACATGCAATGTGGTCCAATCTAATACATGAGAAGGACCTGGGATATATGTCCTAAGGATAGATACATGGAACACATCATACATGCAAGACAAGGTCAGGGTGGCAAGGCTAGATGATAAACTAAGGGAATGATCTGCTCCACCATCTCGAATGGACCTACAAATCTAGGTGATAACTTAGAGCCTTTTCCATAATGGATAGGAATATTATGAGGTTTGACACGAAGGAACACCTTTGTGACCTTCTCATAACTATGGTCAACTCTCCTATGATGTGCATACTTCTTCTACCTATCATGTGCCTTCTCTGCAACGTTTATCGATCAAAACAACCTACTGCTCCATGTCTTGTAACATAGCAGGCCCAATATATACTCTGTCCTCAAGTTTGTCCCACCGAAAGGTGTTACTCGCACTCCCTACCATTAAGTTCTTGAAATGGTATCATCCCAATAGAACTCTGTAAATTGTTTTTGTATGCAAACTCAACCAATTACAAGTAATCCTCCCACCTTGACTAATGATCCATGACGTACATTTGAAGCATGTCCTATAAAATATGATTCACCCGCTCCATTTGTCCATATTTCTCTGGATGATATGTTGTACTAAAATTGATACTCATCCCAAGGGCCTGCTGCATGGTAGTCTAGAAGTGTGATGTGTAGAAGATATCGTGGTCGTGAATGATCTTCCATGGAATCCCATGCGAGCTAACAATCTTATTGAATTACACTGCTCATTCTTTGCGCACTAGCTTTATAGGTGGTGTTCACTGGAGAAAAATGAGCCACTTTCATCAATCTATCCTCTATGATCATGATGACATCATGGTGGTTTCTTGACGTCGATAGCCCAACTATAAAATCCATGGAAATGGTGTTCCATTTCCACTCCGGTATAGTATGTGGGTAAAGAAGGTCAACTTGGATGTTGATGCTCGACCTTCACCCTCTAACACTCTAAACAACGCAACAAAAACTGAGCTACATCTCTCTGAAGACCTCTCTAATGGTATAGCTGTCTCAAGGTGGCGTGCATCTTCTTCACCCCTGGATGGGCTGAATAAGGTGCATGATGAGCCTCTGCCAAGATATCCTATCTCAAACCTCCATCCTTAGGTACATAGATCCAACCTCTATGTCTGAGAAGTCCATATGAATTTAATGCAAAACCATCAAACTTCCCCTCAAGGGTTCTCTGAGACACAATCCATGATCTAGCTGCAAGGTAGAAACTGTCATGTGGAAGCTGTCACAAAATCCTACTCCACAAATCTATACCCATTGAAGTAGCCATAACCAAATGTCTCCATCTACTAAGATCATTGGCAATAAAATTCTCCTTCCCCTTCACATTCTCTACCTCCATGTCATACTCACATAGAAACTCCATCCAATGCTACTGACGAGCGTTAAGATTGGGTTGCATGAATAGGTGGCGTAATCTCAAATGGACCATCTTGAGAATAAATCTTCTTCCAATAAGGAAATTTCTCCATCGAACCAAAGGATACACAACTTCGCAAGCTTAAGGTCA
Source organism: Taxus wallichiana var. yunnanensis (assembly GCA_018340775.1). Classification (NCBI taxonomy): domain Eukaryota; kingdom Viridiplantae; phylum Streptophyta; class Pinopsida; order Cupressales; family Taxaceae; genus Taxus; species Taxus wallichiana. Next base: position 618,322,250 of record CM031236.1, read on the forward strand.
TTAGTAGGATAATTGAGCTCATGATCTTTGAGTTTGCGAGACTCAAACAAAAATACATGGCCATATTGTATTAATACACCACCGAATCCTTCTAATGAAGCATACATACACACAAATAAATCCCTACAAGGGTGCAGTACAACAAGAATCAGTGATGACATAAGGAATCCCTTTAGTGTATTGAAGTCCTTCTCACATCCATTAGACCAAACAAACTTCTTCCCTTTCTACTGAAGGGAAGTGATGGGGTGCACAATCGAGAAACATCCTTAACAACTATACTATAGCAACATGTCAAACCCATGAAACTACGCACCTCGGTCACACTAGTTGGTGTGGGCCAATCCATAATAGATCTAATCTTAGAAGGATCAACGATGATACATTCCCCAGAAATGATGTGACCTAAGTACTTCACCTCTGACTAAAATAATGCACACTTCTCGAAGTTCCCAGTAAAGTTACTACTCTCTAAGACATTACAAAACCGGAGAAGGTGTTCCTTTGCTCCTCATGCGTGCATGAGTAAATCAAAATGTCATCAAGAAATATGAAAATGAAGTAATCTAAAAATGTCCAAAATACCCCATTTCTCAAACTTATGAATAATGTAGGGGCATTCATATGACCAAAAGGCACTAATGTGAACTCTTGTTGGCCATTACTTGTATGGAAGGATGGCTTATCAATATCTATCTCCGTGATCCTCAGCTGATGGTATCCAGAATTAAGATCTATCTTAGAAATTATTGTGGCCCACTTCATCTGATCAAACAAATAATGAATACGTGGAAGGGGGTCATGATTATTGATCATTACTTTGTTTAGCTAAGGAAAATTGATACCTAATCACAAAGATTCATCCTTATTCTTTACAAAAAATCACCAGTACATCCCAAGGGGATAAACTAGGACAGATTAGGCCTTTCTTGAGAAGGCCTTCTAGTTGTAACTTGAGCTCACAGAGCTTATGGGTAGTCATATTATATGGGGCTTGTGAGATAGGCTCTACTCTTGGAACCAAATTAGTGTGAAAATCTATCTCACGTGGGGGAGGTAACCACTGGAAACTCCTGTTGATGTGAAATCACAACACCCACGAATGTCCGCATGACTTGATGGGTTGAGACTTTCAATGTGATTGCATAACATGGAGCATCTCTCAAAGTGTGGGACTTTACAAATCGAGAGATCTCTCTGGATGAAGGCGGTTCCTATTCCTCTGTTCTGTACACACATTCATATTGCAAAGGATCTACTCTAAAACCTACTCTAACTTTCCAAGGAGATAGGGTTAAGAAGATGCAAGAAATAAAGCCTAAACTAACAAGGGTGATGCACTAAAGGAATGATGAACACCTACTTTGTAATAAACAAAAACCATAAAAACAAAATAAAACTACAATGCACAAATAACCAAGACTGTAATGAGAGATCAGGAAGGAGGCAATGAACATAAGAGAGGGTTTAAAATCATCCACAAACATGCATTATTATTTCAGAGTTGATACAGTGCACTACAATGGCCAAGAGGTAAAATTTGTATTACAATCTAAATGGGAGGCTTGAAAACTCCACAAATTCACTGTAGTGCATATAAGAAGGGAGGGTGCAAAGAAAGAATGTCCAACCCTTAGAAAAATTCACCTCCTTACAATATATAGGAAGAATGAGAGAAGGAGGTAGAAGAAATCCAGACTCTTGTTCAACCACCCAAGCGATGCATTGAATCCACTTGCAAAATTAATGGGTCTCATGACACAACCCACACCTCCATTACCATTTCTTGTTGGGAAAGAAAAACCTCATTACGGTGGTGGGTGAGAAATGTGACAGCCTCAAGAATGACGGCCTATATTTACTCCAGTTGTAGTCGAGGTCATCTGAAGATCGGGTCGGGCACCCAATGCGGGCTCTCACAATCTTTTAAGATCCAAGCATTTAAAAATCTTGGTAGGCTTTATGATTCGCCAAATCATTTTCCAAACATACTTTGGATTTGGAGTCTACCCCTTGAGATCTACATGGAGCCCCACGTATTTTTAAGATTTTACTACCTCCTTTCCTTCTTGAAGTTCCGCCAACTCGACACGTGGCAGATTCCTTCGGCTTGTCCCAAGCTTGGAATTTTCAACTATTGGTGTCCTCTTTTCCGACTTGAGACTTGTGGAGGTTTGGCACTCATTTGGGAACCCGCTCCACATTTTTCCTTTGAAGTTGCGCGGATGAGGCACATGGAGGATTTTCTTGACCCCGTTGTACTTAGTTAATTCGGGCCTGCTTCCTTTCTCGATCCCTAACTACGTGGCAGTGTGGTGGCACACGTTTGGGACTTGGCTCTAGATTTTCCTTTAAATATGCGCCGAGATGACGCATAGAGGATTCTTCCGTCCCTTCTTTACTTAGCCAATTCAATGGCCGCTTATGTCCCACTCTTTTGACTTCTTGCCACACAATGAGCCACACTTGTTTTTGGGACCGCTCTTGGTCCCGCCCCTGAATTTGTGTCATTGAGGCACATGGAACCTCCCACAAATCCATTGATTTTCCTTGAGTTGACTCATATGTGAATTCCAAAACTTCAAGCCCTTTCTCCAATTTCCACCTGTGAGCCTCTGGCCTCCTTTAAGGTTGTTTGGCCTCACCGCCAACCTTGTTCCTTCATTGTCAAGCCCAAATGCCTCTTAGATTTGGGATCGATTATGAGATTTTAGGATTGAGTGACCCTTATGATTGTCTTCTGTGTAGGGTCGTGTTTGATTAATTTTTCCTTGGGGGTAAAATTGGTCAACAATTTGGTGACTCACGGGGTCACATGCTTGCTAGATGAAAATACCAGTTGCCTTTGTTGCATCAATTGGGCATGGATTCATTAATTGATAGCATGGTATTGATCCTTTTCCCGAAACCTCGATCCTGGATTCTTGTGACCTGTTATCCTCGAACGTGCTCACCGGCTTGCACACTCAATTTTATAATAAGATCTTGAAGGTGAGATTTTCTAAGAGTAGAGAATTGCCACAACACGGGGCTTCACCTATTCCTTGAAATGGACTCCTCGAAACCAATTTTAGTTTCTCTATATTTCAATTGATTTTGGAATTAGTAATCTGTTACTAGAAACTATGGGTCTCTCTATTGTAAATACAAGGGCCTTATGCATTGTACCTCCGGAGCAATACAAACAAAACTTATATACAAAGATTAAATTATACATGCCTCAAATAAGACATGCGAGTGTGCCAAAGTGCTTCTTCTGCTAAAAAAAATCCTACTCTACTACTCTACACTAACCCTAACAAAGAAAAGCTAAACAAAACTGCCATGGGAAGGGAGAAATAGATTTCCTTCCTTAAAAATGCGGCCATGTGTATGATTTGGCATAAACATGGCTCTTAGTATGAGTGAGAAACTGACAAGAGGTGATCCTCCACCAAAATCATCGAGGTATCAACATTAATCAAAAATACCTCTTCAAGGTGATTGACATTGTACTCCTAGAGGTGTTAATGGTGACCCTTGGTGATTTGATACTCATCCTCATGCCCAAAAATGGACATGACTTGTTTTGGCTTCTCCCTTGGCTCCAATGAAGCCAAGTACCTGATTGGGCATGGTTTGGTCCTTTGAATATTCCCATTCTTTTGAAATTCAATTCCAAGAATGGAGTCTTCCTGCGGACTTTCCTGGGTGAATGGTATGGAAGACATGGAATCCTCGTGCCCTTTTTCTTCCTCCTTCTAAGAAGAACATGGAAGATCATGATCCTCCAACCTTGGTTTAAGAGGGCCATTGTGAGATGTAAGTCATGTTCCCTTGGGTGTTCTCCTCCATGGCAGCAAACTCATGTGCCCAAAGTCTTAAAAACAAACGACTAAGTATAAATTGCAGTGGAGGTCGCCACATCGCAAAAAGAGGCGTGTCTAAAATAGTCAAGAGTTAGTCAAAGGAATAGAACCCAAATGAGCGTGAGCTTGCCACATAAATCTAGGATTCCAAAAAGAATAGTAGGGGGGTAGAGAAGTATTAACCGTTGAAAATTCTAAGTTTCCACGTCTAAATGAAGGACTGCCAAGTGTCCAAGCGGTGCTCACTCAAGGGCAAATAAGGAGAGAGGATCTCTAGGAAAGCAGCTGAAATCTACCATGTGTCCCTAGTCAAAAACATGGTATGCCCCAAAATATCCGAAAGCTCAAAAGACATTTTCATCTCGGGCCGAAATGGGGTAAAAAAGGCGGGTCTTAAAGGGATTAAGAAGATAGAGAGAGGGTGGCACGTTGCGAGCCAAAACTAGCTTGCCCACGTGGGTCCAAGCGGGCCATCGGGGTCTAAAGTTGATTTTTTCCCCTTTGTTCCAAAAAAAAGAGAGGATTCAAAAAGTCACAAAACGGCTCCTGACTATGCCCCTAAAAAAAAAATTTCAGCATTTGAGCCCGGAGTCGAGGACAAAGCAGTTGTAGGCGGAGCATGAGAGGAAAAAGTGAAAAATTGTCTTTTCTTCTAAAAGTCATAAAATCAAAATACATTTTTAGTGCGAGCCCCATCAAAATAGCTAATGTGGGGATGCGGGCCTTGAGAAATGAGATTTTTAAATTTTCATCAAAAAGTGTAGAATGGAATAGAAAGGAAGCCATGCCTCTGCCCCCCATGGATGCCACGTCATCAGGGGATTTGTGGGAGAGAAATTCAAAATTTGCCTGAGCTATTTTTTGTAGGAAACGTTAAGGAAATACTCAGAGAGCCATATATTTTGATTTATATCTCCATTTTCTACAATCTTGGTACCAATGGAAATATCTAGAGATTCTCTTCATCATGGAGTATTCAATTTTGCATTTTGGTGAAGATTTGTGGAGAAAATTACAAAACATGTTTTGGCACAGAAAAGACAAAAACCAGTTTCAACTACCAGATTTAATGAAGCATGGGTCATTTTCTTTGGTCCAAAAGTAGATACATGGACATATGAGCTTTTGCATCGAGTCCATCAATAGAAGAAGAATTAAAATGAATTTTGAAAAGTGGTTGGAGAAGATCCCGCGTTTTCCCTCTCTTCTCATGTTTTTCTATAAATGTAACAGAGGCATCATTTGAAAGGGGGTAGTAGTAGTTGTTGTTGTTCTTGTTCAATATTCTTCTCTGCCTCCTCTTCTTTTCTTCCTCAGGGTCAAAAATGGAGTTTGAACCTCCGCCCCTACTTTGTACATGGTGTTTTTGCCTCTTTCTCGTAAATTATTTTGTCTGACAAACTCTAAAGCAATAAAAGACATGTTTTTGTGATGCATTTGTCCATCCTTGCTCATTTTTGGTTGTTTATTCTTTCTCTCTCTCATTGAAGGTACTGTGCATGTTTTTATGTTCATTTACAAATGAGAGCTATGTTTTATGGGTTTGAAATGTTTTTCGTGTGAATCTAATCTTTGGCCTATGATGCGATTGTCCATCATCTCCATTGCTCACCTATCTTCATTTCGAAAGTCTAGATAGATGACCAATAGTTTTCCTTCTCTGGTGTATCACCATTTTAGGGTAGGATTCATTTTCTTGTCTTCTTTCTCTCCTTGTCTCCTTGGATAGTTAGATTAGATTAGATTAGTTTTCCTGCACTAGGATATCTCATGGCAGGTAGTTTAGGAAGAGGAACTAACCTTCCTTGGTGGATCATTCCCATTTGCAAGTCCCACAACTTTGGGAATGATCTAATGTTATGAAAATCACATCAAATGACCCCGCCTTATAAAAGCATACCGAAGTCATTGTGGGGGTGCTGTGATTTTGTACTAATAGCTTGGAAGGAAGATGGTGGAGGAGTGAATGATGTGATTTTCACGTTTTCCTTACCATCGAAGCAATCCTCCAAGTCCTCCAAACAATCTGCCTCCTCATTTTCCCGATCCATGTGCTCGACCTCCTCTATGGTGTCCTTCAGATCTGTAATTTTCTCACCATTTTCCCCCTCATCTTAGAACATGAAGTTTGAAAGCTCAAACTCTTCTTTGACATTAGAGCTTGAAGGGGATGAAGTGGGAGGAAGAACTGAAGGTTCTTCTATGGCCTGCTCCATACTTGGAGCCTCTGGAAGTGTATGGTCCTCCTCCATCATGGGTTTATCAATCAATTTAGGTCTTTCAAATGAAAGAAAAAATTATTCAATAATGCTTTCTTCATTAAGTTTCCTCAACTCTGATTTGATCTCCTCCAGGTTCTCCTCTTTAATGGAACTTGGAGTTGGTTGTTCTTCCTCTGCTGCAAACTCAACTTCCACCACTTGCGGTTTGACCCACCTCCTATGAAGGTTTAACCATTAAGGGGATTTTTGTAACCCCAAACCTAAGATCCCAACTTGCTAAGGTTTTGATCATTTCTTCTCTGTTTGGCTCTCTTTCCCGCTTGCTCCTTGACTGGTTTCTTAAATTTCTACCTAACATGGACTCGGGAAAGTATGAGTAGTGGTGGGAGGGTCTCCACTAGTTGCTTTGTTTGTGGTGAAGGGGAAGATATTTCTTTTGCTCTCGTGTAGGGTACATGAATCTTGAAAGGAAAAGGGTAGAAGAAATGAGATGAGATGGAAGACTAGGGGATGGAGAAGGGAAATCAACACTTTGGGCAGCAGATGGGAAGCTAGATGCATGAAATCGATGCGATGATATTGATTGAGGAAGAGGAAAAGAAAAGGTATGTGATGGTGTATTTACCCATTGAAAAGGTTTTTTTTTGTCCAACTCATAGGCCTCAATCTCCTTGGTCCATTGCACAAGTTGAGGAAATATTTTGACCATGAAGTTGAGCTTCTCTTATGGGCTATAGTGTCTTGGAAAAGGGCCAACCCATGGACAAGGTGCCCTACAACCAATCTTGAATGCCTTCATTTGTGTTGTAGCCCTAGACTGTACCATGTTAGCCTCCATTCTTTGGATCGTCTCCAAAAAACCAGCATTCTCCATGTAACTTTTGTCATCATATGCACACCCTTGCTCTTGATATGCTCCATAGCTAAACTAGTTTTGAAACTATTCATATGGGTAAGCATGATGGTTTGTAATCTGATCATAATGCTATTCTAAAGGAGTTGAGAAACTAATTGGAGTGGACTACACCACCGCTTTTGTAAGTGTAAATTCCAAGAGGGAAATGAAGTCATAATTACACAACTTCATGGTATTATAGAAAATAATGAAAGATATGGAAAAAATGGATGGAAATGGATGGAAAGAAGGTATATAACTCAAAGAAGGGGTTTTGAATAGATGGAGTCACCATATGTGCTTTGTATGTGCCTCCAAAGGCTGAATCTTCACCAAGAGCACATCAAACCCGATGAAGTGAAGTGGTAAGGTGCTTCAAACGAGTCCCATCGGGCATGCCAAAATTGTTAGTGTGGTCATACGATGGGTTAAGATTTTTGTTTGATAATGAAACACCTTAGTAAGATGAGAAAATATAACTTCAATGTCCTACCCAGGTGTGCCAAAATTGTTGATGTGAAATCACAACACCCCTCAATGTATGTGACTCGATGGGTTAAGACTTTCAGTGTGATTGCATAACATGGAACATCTCTCAAAGTGTGGGACTTTGCGAATTGAGAGAGCTCTCTAGATGAAGGATGGTTCCTATTCCTCTGTTTAGTGCACATGTTCATACTTGTATAGAGGATCTACTATAAAACCTACTTTGACTTTCCAAGGAGACAAGGTTAAGAAGATGGAAGAAATAAATCCTAAAATAACAAGGGTGAGGCACCAAAGGAATGATGAACACCTACTTTGTAATAAAAAAACCATAACAATGAAAGACAACTACCACACACAGATAACCAAGATTGTAATGAGAGATCGGAAGGAGGCGATGAACACAAGAGAGGGTTGAAAATCATCCAAAGACATGCATTATTTCTCTAGAGTTGATACAGTGCACTATAATGGCCAAGAGGAAATATTTTTATTATAATCTAAATGGGAGGCTTGAAAACTCCACAAGTTCACTCAAAGCGAGAGAAGAAGGGAGGGTGTAAAGAAAGAATGTCCAACCCTTAGAAAAATGCACCTCCTTACAAGATATAGGAAGAGTGAGAGAAGGAGGTAAAAGAAATCCAGACTCTTTTTTAACCACCCAAGCGATGCATTGAATCCACCTATGAAATTAATGGGTCTCTGGAGACACAACCCACGCCTCCATTACCATTTCTTGTTTGGCAAGAAAACACACATTACAACGGTGGGTGAGAAATGTGACAACATCAAGAATGACAGCCTATATTTACTATAGTCATAATTAAGGTCATCTGAGATTAGGTTCGGTGCCCAACGTGGGCTCTCACAATCTTTTAAGATCCAAGAATTTAAAAATATTGGCGGGATTTATGATTCACCAAATATTTTTCCAAACATACTTTGGATTTGGAGTCTACCCCTTGAGATCTACATGGAGCCCCGCGTATTCTTAAGATTTTACTACCTCCTTTCACTCCTGAAGTTGCACTAAACTGACACATGGCGGCTTCCTTGACCTTGTCCTAAGCTTATACTTTTTAACGGCCGGTGTCCCCTTTTCGAACCTGGGACACATGGAGGGTTGGCACTCATTTGGGAACCCGCTCTTGATTTTACCTTTGAAGTTACGTGAACAAGGCACGTGGAGGATTCCAACTTACCCTTTGTACTTAGTTGATTTGGGCTCTTGCCTTTCTCGAGTCCCCCGACTACGTGGCGGGTTTGTGCACGTTTGGGACCTACTTCAGATTTTTCCTTTGAAGATGTGCCAAATGACACGTGGAGGCTTCTTCCGCCCTTATTTACTTAGTCAATTCAATGGCTAGTTTTACTCCCACTTTTGACTTTTGGGCATGTGGAGAGCTCACGCTTATTTGGGGACCACCTCTTTGGTCCTACCTTGAATTTTTATTGTTGAGGCACATGGTACCTTCCACAAATCCGTTGTTTTTCCCCGACTTGACTCGTATCTAAAGTCCGAAAAACTTTGATCCCTTTCTCCAAAATTTTCACCCGTGAGCCTCTAACCTCCTTTAACGTTGTTTTGCCTCACCTCTAACCTTTGTTCCTTCATTGTCAAGCTTGACTACCCCGCAGATTTGGTATCGAATTATGAGATTGCAGGATCGAGCCAACCTTCTAATTGTCTTCTATGTAGGGTCGTGTTTGATCAACTTTTCTCGGGGTAAAATTTGTCAAAATATCCCATGGAAAGACATCTGAAAACTCCTCAAGATATGATGATCATCAAGTGATGGCCCACTAGACTCATTCTTTGATCTTTTGCTAACTGTGACATCATACAACTAACAACCTTGTCATGCACACCACTTAAGCTACATAGCGGATATTATGAGAATAGAGGTGGTTCTCCTAACTACCATTATCACCGTCTCTATTCCCAAATCATTTGCACATGATATTACCTTACTATAATAGTCAATTATATTCTCATTTGCCGATAATCAATCCATGCCTAGAATATTCCCATAGGAACCCAAAGGAAGGATACGAAGATCCAAGGTTGTGAAAAAGATCGAATGTCAACTATGAACTCCTTGACTAAGGAGTCCACTACGAGCTTGGATCAAGAAGCCATCTCCACATCCTAAATATGGCTCTGTCTCGATCCGCCATCATCTTGCATCAATCTCTACTACAAATGGAGAAACAAAAGAATTTGAGAAGTCTCAATCAAATAAAACAAAAATAGAAATGCCACTAATGCTACCTATAGTCTCAATCATCATGCCCTAGTGCTCTGCTTGGTGGTTCTCGACCTCTGAATTTATCCTATGGCTCCTAGACATATCTCCTATTCTAGGACTCCTAATGATCCCTACTAAACTAGTTCCTTACCCTTGTTATTAAGGTTCCCCTAGAGGGCACTCTCTCTAATGATTCCCAAGTACACCACACATGTAGCAACTACTGTTGTACCCTCCAATGAAAATAAACTCCTGCCACGAGGAGGAGGAGATGACCCTCAAGTATTCTAGTGGCTCTAACTGACATGGACCCTAATGATCCTACTACGAACTTATGAGGTCACTTGTGACGAGCCCCTACTAACTAAGCTCTAGGAAGTGTCTAGGTCTTGACTAGTCCCCTAGGAGGAGGCCTCATACTACGCCCCCTCTAAGCATCGAATCTATGTGAAGGCCTAATGGGAGGATGAGTCTACTATTGTTCTGGCTGTTGAGGTGGATGTTGTCTTTGTCTCGAATGAAGACTGTGTAGACCATTCCCACCACGAGGAGGAGGATATGACCCCCTCAATCTGTTATCCTGCATCTACTAGATATGACTTCGCACTCTAACTCTTTCCTCTTTGCTATCTTCCCCCTGGTCTCCTATGCCTATATGTTTTTGTGGCCTTCTCTATGACCTTTGACTAATGTTCCACATGGTGGAAAATGAATGCGCATTTCCTCTCCTTAGTCTAGGTTCATGCCCTTGATTAAGATGTGGATCCTAGCCTACTCATCATGTATGTAGTCTACATATTGAATTAGGTCTATAAACTAACTCCCATACTTGGCCACTTTGACTGATGCACGTTGTATGTAGGTTGTGGGTTGTCTTATGTTTCCACGTGTGCTCGGGGTCCAAGTGTTAAACTCATTTATCCAATCTCGTTGCTAAATAAACCTCCTAGATAAGTATCTTCTCTTGAAATTATCCTCAAAGATATCCCATGTAACTATCTCCCAATTCACTTGGATATTTTTCTCCTCGAGTCCTCCACCAAACCCCACGGCTCCGTCTCTCGAAGGTGGATGGTAACATGATCCTTTGGTTGTTGGTACACGTTAGACATATATCAAATAGAAGAACCCACTTTTCAAAGTTTACTGACCAACCATGCCTTTTCCTAAAATCCCCTAGTGTCCTAAGTAAAATGAGATGGATGGAGTTTGAGAATCTCTCTGATGTGATCTTTTAAGTTTTATCTTAGTTGTAGAATTCTATGTGCCTCTTAGGTCTCTCAAAATGATCATCATATATGTTCTAGCCACTAAAAATTTGGATCCTAGATCTACATTTTTGTGTCATGTAGCCCTATCTCCATGACCTCTCGTATTTGAGGTGAATCTCTCATCAGATGACTCCACGTGGGATTTCTCTTCCCAATACTCATCATTGTATCGAGAAGGTGCACGATGCTCTACATGTGGTTAAATCTTTTTACCTCTCTCGAAGGGTTCGAAAGGTCTCCTCTTAAAGATCCTTCATGTATAGCACCTTTAACATCCCGTAGTGTCCTCACGAGAAGTATATGAGGAAATATAGAATGCTACTACTTCTTGATTTGGGGGTGGTAATTCTAGGTCAACGTGTAAGAACCCTCTCATCTAGTCTCAAATGCCTCGCACATATCAAGACAACGGAGAGTTAGTTTATCATTCTAGGTTTTGTTTAAGTTTTCTAGGTTTTCTACATTTTAAAATATCATGCAAAGTTGTATGTTCTAGGTTTAGAGTTGTGCTATCCCGGGTTTTCCACGTTATGTCTTATGTTTCCACGTGTGCTCGAGGTCCAAGTGTTAAACCCAGGGCTCTTACCAAGTCTAATGCTCATAATTTTTGAAGTTCTAAAATCAATTTAAACATTAAATAATCATCTAGGAAGTTATGGAATATTTTTCCCACGTTTAAGATTGCGTAGTGTGTCAAACCCTATAATACGTTTAATTAATTCCTACCAAAAATTTACTATATTACAATGGATGGATCAGGTCTAGATTAATAATTAAATATTCTTAATCCATTTCTAATGTCAAATTAACTACCATCCACTCGAAAAGTACTCATTAAATAGTTTCCTCCTTCTTAAGATAACATTCAAACCCATATTTATTAAACCCTTACTTTTAGTTTCCATAGTCCCTTAAATTATTAGCCTTAATGTCCATTGCATCATTTACTAAAACATACTAGGAGAGTTACATTTTAACTTAATACACTATGGCACCAAGTGGCCCCATTCACCGATTTTAACATATACTTCAATTATTTAAAAACCTATGATATATATTCTCACTAACAATCAGAGAGATGATTCTTAACCCTTGGATTAAATAATTTGTGGCCACTAGATCCTAAGGTTTGAAACTAACCCTAACTAGCCTTGTTTAGTTTATTTTATGGATTTATTATAGCAATCTCTTCCATAAATTGATTGTAGAGATTCTACCATAAATCTAGAGTTGTTATTTAGTTATTTCAATTATTTAGTTCTCTATTTGGGAAAAACCCTATTTGTATTTAATCTATGAGATTTAATACATTTAGGTCCCCATTAAAGGATTTACATGCTTAAAACAATGAATTTATCTCCTTTTGGTTTCTGGTGGTTTCATTTTCACATCTTATAGGTGAGATTTTAATTAAATCAAGTTCAAAATTACATAGTCACGGATTTTACATTTTCACCAAAAGTGATGAAATCGCTGCCTGAGCGGGCTGTTGATTTTATGACTTCCACCCTACCTAGGTGATGATTTGTAAAACACCACCATTTCGGGTGGCGGTTTAGATACCGCAACTTTAATATGACCGCAATCTAGAGACCGCGGCTTTGCATAGGGCAGCGGTCTTGTTCTTCAAAAACAAAACCATCATTCCATCAATTCCTCATGTTTATCAAAAAAACATTTACTAGGGTGATTTACAAACCTTAGCTTAGATTTATTTGTCTATAGACACTAGTTGAAAGGTTAAAAATTTATTCATTCCATGACTTAAATCAATGATTACATGGATTTTCTATTTCAATAGTACACAAGAAAACAATTACAAGAATACTTTTCTAATAAAATTCTTTTCAAGCTCAAATGAAGAAATGAAATTCCATCTATTTATAAGTATCCTTTTTTTCCACAACAAGAATTTAATTTCTACAACAAGTTAATTCACTATAACTTAGTGCCTTTTGCCATTACAACTACAATAATATATTCAAAGAAAGCACAAGCAACTATATTACATTCCAAATTTTCTAAGAATACACTATTAATAATTTAAAACTTCAAAGTTCTTCCTTCATTCTAACAATAATGCAAACTCATACAAGTAACAACAAACTTTCTTTTTCTTTTAAGCATAGCTCATTTTCTTGCAATTCAAAAAGATTCCTTTTTAACAATACATTACAACTTGATAAATGAAATATACAATACAAATTTTATTTAAAATGAAAGATTACTAGCCTTCCACCTTAAGGGAATTACAAGAAAAAGTTTGACAATGAAGATTTTCTTTTTTCCTTCTACAAATGCTCCAAGTCCCAAATCTTCAACAAAAGCTCCAACATTTCTTCACTTCAATCACAACAACAAAAATGGGGGAGAGGTAACACTCTCCACCTAATAAATAATCAAATGAGGAGAATAAGTTATCCTCATCATTTTCCTTCAAGCCCCAACCAAAATACAATAAGGAATGGATACAAATCATGGAAACTAACAAAATGCTTGCACATAACAATACACACTTTCACAACCATTTAGCACACATTCAAACAAAAGGATAAAAATGACAAAAATGAAACTTTCAAAATACACAAGGATTAAAACCTCAAAGCCAATGGAGAAAAGAATCTATGGGAGATCACTTTTTCCTCCCAATGGGATTAGGTGTATGTTTTCACCAGATCATTACACCCTCTGAATGGCCAAGTGGTTATAGTGCCAACACTTAACCCTTGAAACCATTGAAGTGATTTTCCTTTAAAATAAGTGGCGGAAAGTATAACACCAACATTATCTTCTCGTGTTGTTTTTATGTATGGCACAAATGTTGGCTATGTCAAGAATATGTTCTACTAGAGTGATGTGAATTTCCCCTGTATAAGAAGGTAAACTTTTGAGTTCCACAACAGGTATAGGGTAACATTGAGCCAATAGAAGAGGTTTGCTTGAATTGAAGCGGGAAAAACTTAATTTCATGTCACAACATTAGGTGGTTGGTTGTTCCTTGGTGGAGGAAACCTTCCATACGGAGGAGTTGAATGCCCCCTACGAGGTAAAGCTACAATGGGTGATAATGAAACACCTCTTCTCCTTCTCTTTGGAGGAGATAATGAAAGTTCAATATGCTGATAATTTCCTTGATTTGAAGAAGCTCTTGTCTTAATTCTTCGCATAAGTAATTACACTAAGACTTGAAATCCAGAGAAAGGGAGTAATCAGTACTTTGATTCATGCAAGTATGAAAATAAGTACCAACTTGTCCCACCGGGTGTGCGAAAAATTGTTATCACTAGATCACTACACCCTCTTGAATGGCCAAACCATGAGCTGGACATTCGGTGTGATTGGGACACATGGGATCACCTCTCAAACTGTGGGACTTGATCTCAAGGTTATCCTCAAGAGAATGCCCACTTCCTCTTCTTAAACTAAGTGTTGAACTACTCCTAGTAAAATAAAATGGTTATCTAGTCCTATTCTAACATTGTCATGGGTTTTAGGGAAAGAGGTTTGCAAGAAGGAAATTATACTAGGTATGGTGATGCACCAAATAAAGGGGTGTTTTAACCTCAGGAAGGGTTAATGTGAGTAGGATTCATGCACTGTTAGTCACCTTCACGTATTGCAAATAACATCTCTTCCAACCTATAAATCATTATATATTTCAAGAGCCTCTTTAATTAAAGGATTGGATTCTTGTAGTATACGCTCCATCCATCCATTTACCGATCTCCCTTTTGGCCTAGCTTCTCAATATCATGATAAGAAAAATCATTGATGGTAGATGAAACTGTCATGAGCCGTAGTAGTCGAAACTTTGGTAGATGGAGTTTGTTGTGTTACTTTTCTTAACAATGCAGTGAGTTGCTCGACCTTTGCTTTGAGCTCATCCTTTGAAGCCTTATCCTTGTCATATTTCTCTAGAAGATTTCCAAGAGCGGTGTGTACATCTTGTTTAGCTCCTTTGTGAGTGGATTTTTCCATTGAAAATCTAGAAATTTGATAATCCACAATTGTAATTGTTTCCTTGATTTTCCCCTCAACAAGAGTAGTGACCTCTACAACTCATTCCCCAAATGGATTCATGGTCGCATAGAAAAATATTTAGCCTCTTGGCTTGTATTTTTGTGTATGTTCCAATATGCTTAGATCTATGACATCCCCTAGAGGCACTTTCTTATTTTGTTTTGGAGTCTACCAAAACAACCATTCTAGAATGGTTGATGCTGATGGAAATGAAACAACCGATTAAGTACCTACAACACTAGTCAAAAGAAGAGCACCAATAACATTAGTTTGCATTTGAATAGAGGTGGAAATAATGGATGGGGTGGATGTGAGGATAGCCATAAGAGTGGATACAATGATATTAGGAGATGAGATGGAAGGAAATGGAAGGGTTAGGGGAAGTGAAGTAGAAATGGGTGACCCAATGGTTTCCCCAACTGAGAGAACTAGAAGGGATGAGAATACTTGGGCCATAGAAGGAGATGGAAAAGAAGAAATTATTGTAGAAGTGAAAGGAAGTGACAGAGGAAGAGGAGGAAGAGATGACAGGTCTTGTGAGACACTTGGAGAATCACTGACTTCAACTATTTTTGATACGGGTGCTACAGGAGACATGGCTTTGGAAGCAGGAGCCTTGGAGAGAGATGAGCTTCCCACTACAAATGAAATATTTTTAGGGACTGTATGGGTCCTTTGGATTGATATTTTTCCCTTTGTGGGTGTTGATTGGCTTATGGTTGATGGGGTTTCTATATTTGTAGGTTGTTCTAACCCTTTGGGTGAGATTCCCAAGGTAACCAACCAACTATAGGTTCTCTACGTAGAATGGGCCCCACCCTCTCCTTTGTATTACAACATTATTCCACATACCAATCAATCCATGGAAATGGTTGATTGAAACATTATTTTTTTATATGTTACATCCAAAACCTCATCATCATCTTGCAACTCCTTTGGAACCTCGGTTATACCAAACTACTGAACCTCATCCAAAGTTAGTCTCTCATAATCTCTTTGTCGGATGATGAATTCATCCCGAAAATGAATCCAAATGTCTTCTAACTAAGGTGCATGGGAACTAGAACAACTGTTTCACTAAATTTACCCTAGTAATCGAAACTGGTCTATGGATGAAAGGTCCACAAATTTACTTTTTCCATTTTTGCATCTACGTTCTTTGCTTTATAAATATTCAGGCAGGTGTATCTACCAATCGAAATAGGGAACTAAACTCCCACTTTGTGTTGTTTGGATCTTATGGTAGTGTTGTAATTTACGAACTAATTCTAGAAAGGCCCTTTGTCGGTGGGACATCTGGGTAGCTTCACTTGAGGGGCACCTAAAAACTAGGAATCTAAATATATGTAAATGTAGGGAATTATAAGTATATAGCTCCCCACTCACGTACTTCCTTGAAGGCTTCATCAGAAATCCTTCTGTTATACAACTCCTTATCAAAGTGATAGAGAATAACAACAAAGAAAGCATCGTTAATTTATGGAAGTGCCTTCTTCCCTCATCTAGTGTAAGATGAGGATAGAAATCATAAATTTTGTAAGTGCTTCGAATAACCTTGGTATTCAATCCAGTGAAGTCTCCCATTGCAGCTGCAACATAGACCAAAAAGGATCTCATATAGAAAATATTTGAGGATAGCACCTTACTCAACTAATAGAAAATGAAGCTACTGATATGCTCCCCCCATATGATAAATTCCTTATTTTTTTTGATGGTAGTGATATATAACAACATCCATTCCTAAAATTCCTTCACAGAGGGAAGACTCAAGACTCTACTCAGTAGCACAATAATATCATATATTTCTTGAATGAAGTCCTGACCGATACATTATCTTAGGTAATTTGAAACATTCTTGGCTAGATAACTTTTCAATACGACCTTTGTGCATAACTTTGTTTCCTTATCCCAATGTTCCACCACTAATTCATGTGAAAATTTGTGTAGTTTTTCAGATTGTCGGGGGAGTTTGAGAAAATCTTCAAAGAAATTTGGATCCAAGTGGATTACAACCTTGCCATCAACATCCTTAACTATCTTGGATTCTTCATCGAAGTGGGATGTTATGCCTAAGACAAACTCTGGGAAATGCATGGATGCGGGAAAACAGGTAGAAAGAGCAAGCCCATTGTCATTTATGGCTTGCATCTATGGTTTCTTGTTTGGGGCCTTCACCCTTTCCAAAAATTTTGGAAAATCAATCTACCCGAGATCAGTGTCTCCTATACTTCCCAAGTCGGAAGACAAACAAGAGTGAGGAGCAACTCCAAGGAATGTATACTTCATCTTTTCCTTTCCCTTGGCTATAGAAGTAGACAGTTTTGAATTTTAGAATTTGATGACCTTCCGAATTCTGAAATGCCGAAGAAGAGAAGTCTGAAAAACTAAAAACCTTTAACCTTTGAAAACTTGAAAAGCAAATTTTCGAAGTGGAGAAGTCCGAAAAACCGAAGTGGAGAATTATGAAATTATGAAGATCTTCAACCTCAGAAAACCCAAAAAGTAGATTTCTAAAAGCCCAAAATGGAGAAGTCTGAAAACCCAAAAATTAGACTTCAGAAATAGAGACTTCCGAAAGCCCGGAATGGAGAAGTCCAAAAACCCAAAAATCAGAGTTCCAAAATGGAGAAAGGCTCATTTCCTAAAAACTGAGAAACTCCAAACAAGAAAATCCCGAACCCAAAAAAGAAAATCTTCCGAACTCCAAAAAAATGAGAAGTGTTGAAAGAGTAGATTTGAACACTTAGGAAAATCTTGAGGATTGTGATGAGATCTTCCTAGATGCTTGTAGAAAATTGGATTGCGGAACCATTAGGATCAAAAAATCATCAAAGGAGACATTTTCGCAATGAGATCTTCATTTTTTAAGATATACAAAGGAGGAGAAAGAAAAAGGAGGAGAAAAGAAAATAAACAAGGAGAAAACAAATAGATCTTAAACCAAAAAGAAAATAACTTAAATAAAATACCTTGAAAATGACGTCAAAAAGTACAAGATACAGTAAAAACCAGATCGTCAGAATAAATTGTCAGTGAAAATGACAGTGAAAATGTGAGTTTAAATAGAAAAAATGTGACATTAGTTCCCAAAATGCAACACGTATGGAAGTAGGTAAGAAATAAATATGCATAGAGTTCGAAAGTCCGAAACCTAAAGTCTGAAAGTCTGAAACCTGAAAGTCTGAAATTCCAAATTTTGGAATTTTGGGGTTTTAGACTTTGGAGATTAGGAGATGAAAATCGTGGAATGGTGATGGAAGAGTTCTCAAACCCCAAAGTTTGAAATTTCAGAATTTCGGGCTTTGGACTTTAGAACTCTAAGTTCAAAATTTATAATTGCAAAAAGAAAACTCCGAACTCCGAAAATATGAAAGTCTAAAATTTCATACTTTTGGTATTTCAGATGTTGGAACTTGGAAAATTTCAATTTGTAGAAAACTTCTGTGTGAAGGTTTTTCAACATATTTTTCTCAAAGTAGATTAAAATGGTAACATTTTTTGGTGACCTCTAGGGAATGCTTTCCTACTAAGCTTTTAGATCAAGTAGCCTTATATAAACCATTGGGAAAAAGGATTCTTGGAAGAAAAACTACATTCAGGGGACACCTAAAACAAAAGAAAAGAAAATGAAAACAAAACAATGTGCAAAGCACTTGGAGGAAAAAATAAACGAATTTTGTTGTACAGGGATGAACAATATTAAAAGATATCCTTGAGATGTATCCCATTCACGTTAATGGGAAATTATTCTCCATTGAGTCTGGATAGATGAAATGAATTCACCTCTTTGCAACTAGTGATGATATATGTTTCACTCAAGAGAGCATCAAACTTGGCATGCCTACCAGGTTTGGCTCTATCTTCATCCCACTTGAGAACCAAATCTCCCTCTTTTCTTAACTTGAGCCTATGTTGTTCTAAATTTTCATAGCCATGTTTCGAACTTCTTCCAGCTCCATGAGTTCAACAAACCTCACCGTTAAGGAGTCATTTTCCATAACATCAAGCTGATGAGATAACTCTAAATAAGGTAATTCCAAGAGAGTGGAAACTTTTCCTCCCTCTCATATACAAGCATCAAAGTTGAACTTCCAACAACTCTTTTTGGTGTGATGCTATCTGCCCATAAAATAGTCTTAAGTTGCGTATGTTAGGTCTTTTTTAATCTCCATCGTACGTTTGATGATCCTTATGAGATTCTTGTTACTTCGGATATAGCCAATCCATTTCCATATGGATAGTAGTTGGATGAAGTCTTGAGGTAGACCCCATTCTTAACCACCCATTCACTTTACTTAATATCTAGGAAGGCCATCACATTATTAGAGATAACGGTAAATGGAACTCCAACCTTGTCATTATATTTTCCAGGAAATCAAGGACTACCTTTTTGTTACTTTCTTTTAAGGCCACCACCTCTTTCCATCCAGTGAAATAATCCATCGCAATAAGAACCCATTTATGTCTATCACTAGAAGGAGGGTTGATCATCACAATAAAGTCTAACCCCCATTGAACAAAAGGTTGATCTACTGAATGAGGTGTAGGGGAAGAGCTGTCAACTTTTGTTTTCCTGCAAACAAGGCACATTCTTTACATTTCCTCACCCAGAGATGGGCATATTTGAACAAATTTGGCCAATAGTAACCTGCTCGCATGATTTTGGTAGTAGTTTTTCACACAGAGTAAAGACCCCCAGAAAAACCATTGTGGAATTCTTCTAATATCTTACTTACCTACCCCGGTTTGATGCAACAAAAAGTAACACCATTCAAGTCTTTTCGAAAAATAACATTATCGATCAAGACATATGGAATAGACTGGAGATGAAAAGTATGTCTTTGGAATTTATCCATATTTGAAGGATATGCCCCTGAGAGGAGGAAATTTTGCATCTTTGTTAACCAATCAATTTGATCATCACCTTCGTCGACATTTAAGAGTGTAACATCTTCCACATCTTTGATCTCCATGTCTGTAGTCAACTGCTGACATAACCCTTTGCTCCTGACAAGTTTAGTGACTTTAATGTGTATATCATACTCCATTACTTTTATGATCCATCTCACATGTTTCTCGTTCATCTCTTTGTTCAACAAAAAATCCTTAACGCCAGGATGAGAGACCATCAGGTGAACTTTGTTGTTGGACAAGATGTGCCTAAACTTCTTCAGGGCTCAAATGAATGCAAAGACATGTTTCTCAATGAAGGAATATTTGAGCTTGTATTATCTGAGAGATTGACTGAAGAAGGTGATTTTTGTTCCATAAAATTTTCATTTTTTGGGTGAGAATCCCGAAATATTTTCTTGACTGCGAAAACATAAAGAATGAAATCTTTGTCAAATCTTGGGCTCACCGGTGTGGGAGCTTGAAAATGGCCATTTTGATAGCCATGAAGTTCTCCCTCCCGTCCTTCTTCCATGGAAATGGAATGTTATTTTTCAGCATGTCTCGTGATCGGTTTAGCCAACGTTGCAAATTGAGGAATGAATCTCCACGCGAAATTTATGGTTCCCAGAAACTCTGCTGACCTTTCTTTTGACTTGAAGAGATAATGACACATCTACATGAATTCTAGTTGGATCACTAAATAGTCCTTCTACTGAAACAACATGTCCCAACATCTTTCTTTCTTGAACTAAAAATACACTTCTTAGGATTCAAGTGAGACCCTAAATTCTCTACATCTTCAAAAAAATTTCCTTAGATGTTTGGAATAAACAATTATATCATCAAGGTAAACAAAGATGATATCATTGACTAGTCCTTTAAATTCCATGTCCATGGCTCTTTTGAAATTAGCCCCATGGTCGGAAAATCCAAATGGCATTTTGTTGTAAGTATACATGCCCCACCTAGTAGTGAAGGTCGTTTTGAATTGATCGATTCTTGGATAGAAATCTGATTGTATCTCGAATATCCATCCAACAAAGTGTTAGGTAGTGGAACCTATTTTTCTAGTGAGAAAGTGTTGAGACCTGTACAATCGGGAGTAATCTTGTACACTTTCCATAGTTGTTTTTCGGCCTTAAAACGTGTCGGATATACCAGAAACGTTCTTTTCTCATATGGATGGGATTTTTGACCCATAGGTTTATGGGACAATTTTGTGCCATGGTTTTGATACCCACAATTTTGTAAAACTACTTAAGCAATTGTCTACTTATATGGCTTTATACATATGGTAGGTATTATGTAACATTGCATAGATGTGTTTTGAATTCAGTGTGAATTTTGTAGAGTTTGTTGAGCATAGATCCAAATAGATCCGGGTATGGTATTGAGAGAGCGGTGGCTTGTAATAAAATCTGAGCAAGTGATTCTTAGGGGACGTATCCCAAATTGGGTGAACCACATTAAATAGTGTCTCTTTGTGTTTTTGTTATTTTATTTTGCACTTTTATTTGAGATCTATAATATTTTCTACATATTATTTTCTACAGGTTGTGATTTTGTGAGGGATTATTCCGCATATTTTATCCCTTATTTTCTAACACAAAGAAAACCTTTGAGCCCCTACCACTATCTGAAGGATTTATTCCATTGATGGAAGAGGGGTGGTGGTCTTTAAATGAAGCACACTACAAATCCCTGAAGTCTACGCACATCTGAATCTCTCTGTTATCCTTCCTTACAGGCACCAAATTGGCCACCCACGAGGAATTCTTGATGCGAATAATTATGTAGGCCCCTTAATAAGATTGGTTATCTCTTTCCTCATTAGTGGATCAATTTTAGGATTCATTGGGATCTATTTCGATGAACCGGTTTAGCATTTGGATCCAGCTCAATGGTATGTTGAGCTAGACCTGGATCAAAACCACGCAGGTCTTTATAGCTCTATGCAAAAATGTCATGATACTCTTGACATAGTTCAATGAAAGCTTCCTTCTCTTGAGTGGTACATACTTTTCCAATCTTTAGAAGTTTTTCGCTTGCCACCTCGACTTATTCAAAATCTTCTTCTTTGATCACCATGTTGGTACCTTGCCATTTGACCTAGTCATTTGTATTGAATATGGATTCAAGAGTAACTAGGCCTTTTGGCAGTTTATTTCCTTTCAATGTATAATTTGATATCCATAGGAATTTTGTAGTTTACCTTAGTGTTTGAAACCGAACTCCACTTCTTTTGTTGGAATAGGACAATATGTTCATCGCTATCAAACACTTGTCAACTACTTATGTTATCCAATACTACGGGATGGACCACCATTTTGACCATCTATTTCCCTTCTTTCATAATGTCCATAGGTATATCATACTATGAGCCAATAGTAGCAAGCCTCATAGCATCTTGGTTTTTCCTTTTTGGGAACTACATGAATTCCAAAAGCTTCAAAGTCTTTATCAAGATGTAAAATCGATTCTTATATGATCTCAATAGATCATTTTTTGATGTGTTGCGGGTTGTTACCTGATGCAAAACCAATTCACTATCACCAAAGACAATCAAGGTTTTGATTCCTTTCTTTGGGCCATCGAATCCCTTGTATGAGGGCCTCATATTCGGTGACATTATTAGTACAACTAAACTGCAACCGAAAAGATGAGAAATATTTATCTCCTTCTGGAGAAATCAACATAACTCCCACACTAGATCCATTTTTACTCCTCAAACCATCAAAGAAAAGTTTCCATATTCCCTCGAAACTATTGGATGTTTTAACTAACCGAGGTACGATTGTACCTTCTTCATGTATTCAGTATGTACCCAATCTAGTTTCTTCCAACAATAATCATCCAGATTATTCATCCGCTAATAAATCAGTGTAGGGATCATATTGAAGATCTATACTTACCTCATCAAGTAATGTATCGGGGACCTCTTCTACAAGAGTGGTTGGTTCATGATCAACATCTTCATCCTCTAGATCACAAATAACATAATTTACATTTATGGGATTAGCAGTGTATGGCTCTACATGATTATGGAAAATTGGTTCTACTCTTATAGTCACCTTCATTCCATAACAAGTTCTAAGAATCATGTGTGACCAATCTAATGAAAAGTAACCACCCATCTTGGTGGTGAAATATCGTGATAGGAAAATGGCGAAGAGAGGAGGAAGATCAATAATGGATATGTCTTGTGTAAATGACAAGCTAGGACATGCATGGATGGTAAGCTAGAGTCCCTTAATGATTCCAACAATCTTAATAGTTGTGCCATCTAACTAAACAACTCCTTTTACAACTAGCGCATTTATACCTAACACATCTGCGATCTATTTAGGCATAACGGAACTACTTTGGCTCTAGAATTGATCATGTAATTATGAACCAAATGATCACCAATGATCAGGGAAACATAAAATGGTGGTGGTTTGCTAGCCTTAGGAGTTTCTTTCTTCTCTGGTTGACACAGACTTGTCAATTTTTTTGTTTTATGTCCCGATGATCAGTTAGTCATACCGAAACTGTTCAAAGCCTCCTCACGAGGGTTATGTTGAGAAGGAATTGAGAGTGCATCCCACATTGTGACGCTCAGGTTGGTTTTCTTCATTTGTTCAACAATGCTGAATGGAATTGCCCCAAATTTACTAATACCTTTTTGGGTATTAGAGTCTTCTTTTGGAAAATGCTTATTTGGCATTGTGATTCCTGAAGAACCTTCTCATCTCTCAACTTGACTAACAGATGTTTCTAATGGTTTCTTCCCCACATCTTTATCAACTACCACTTCTTTCTGAGGATGTGAAGTGGATGTTTTCTCATCTTTGGAAACTTGAGATTCCATTGCTCTCTTTTTAGAATGAGTGTTGGGTGCTTTGGGTGAAGCTTCTACATTTAGTTCCGAAAACTCTTCAGCTTGCCAACTAAGCAAATTGACTTCTTCAGGGGCTGCGGTTGATCTGTTGCTTCTTGTGTAGATGAGTTATCTATTAAATCTAAAGGGGCATATATGATTTGAACCATAAGGGCCTGACTAAGAACTCCATGGGGACAAATATTTTGATTGTGGGGTTGAGAAAAGGATAACACCATTCAGTAGTCTTGAACTAAATTATTTTGGACATGTACTATGGCTCTAGATGAGCTAGCAGCAAGAGGGTTATGAAATTTCAAAGGCCTGACATTTGTAGCTTGACCTACAACTTGATTTTGAGATGGTTATTCCCTTGGAAAGGAGGATAGTTAGTTTGATACTTTGCTAGTTTTGTGGTTGGTACAAATGATTATATTGAAATTGTCGCCTTTTGAGTGCGACAAGATCATTTCCAAAAGTTTGCAGCAATAACTTGACCTCAAATAGTTCATTCAAAGAGGTAGGGGAAGGCAGGTGAGCTAGTTGATTAGAGGCTGCTTGAATATGAATGATGATAAGTCTGATTGTTCATAAGATCCAGAGGAAATGACATTGGAGGTCGTGGAGCTATCTTTCCAGCCTCAATCAAGGATTTTTATACTCTTATGGAAATGTCGTAAAGCATCGGTAATATAGTCCCTTCCATGGACTGGATCATAACTGCTATATCGTTATTTAAGGTTCACAAATAGTACAAGAGTGCATTATTTGAAGAGGGTTTGATGAGTGCTGGAATTTTGTCCTAGGTTCTGTGGAATTTGAAATTTAAATCACTCATGTATTCTTGAGGAGCACTCTCCATGGTAGTGAGTTGTTTCAAAAGCGATAGGTGATCACTTTTGTCTTCAAAGTTTTTATATAGTTTTTCTCCTAAGTGGTTATAGTGCCAACACTTAACCCTCGAAACCATTGAAGTGATTTTCCTTTATAAGAAGTGGCCAAAGTCCTGACAACAACAATATCTTCCATGATGTTATGTACGACTTGAGATGTTGGCTATGTCAAAATATGTTCTACTAGAGTGACGTGATTTTCCCTCTATAAGAAGATAAACTTTTGAATTCTACAACAGTATAGGGTCACATTGAGCCAATAGAAGAGGACTTCTTAGCATTAAAAGGGGAAAAACTTGATTTCGTGTCATAGCAGTAGGTGGTTGGTTGTTCCTTGGAGGAGGAAACCTTCTGTATGGAGGAGTTGAATGCCCCGTATGAGGTAAAGCTACAATGGGTGATAATGAAATGCCTCTTCTCCTTCTCTTTGGAGGAGACAAGGAAAGTTCAATATGCTGATAATTTCGTTGCTTTGAAGAAGCTCTCTTGAATTCTTCATATAAGTAATTACACTGAGACTTGAAATCTAGAGAAATGGAGTCGTTGGTACTTTGATTTGTACAAGTACGAAAATAAGTACCAACTTGTTCCACTTTGGGTGTGCCAAAAATTTTGTCACCGGATCATCGCACCCTCCGAATGGCCAAACCATGAGTAGGACATTCGGTGTGATTGGGACACATGGGATCACCTCTCGAAGCTATGGGACTTGATCTTGAGGTTATCCTCCCGGAGACAAGGTCAACTTCCTCTTCCTAAACTAAGTGTTGAACTCTTCCTAGTAAAATAAAATGGTTATCTAGTCCTATTCTAACATTGTCATGGGTTTTAGGGAAAGAGGTTTGCATAAGGAAATTATACTAGGTATGGTGATGCACCAAATAAAGGGGGTTTTTTAACCTCAGGAAGGGTTAATGTGAGTAGGATGCATGCACTGTTAGTCACCTTCACCTATCAAAATTTGGGAGGGTAGATAATACCACAAACCAAGAAGCAAGCATTCCTTTGTTAAACTTGAAACATACACAATAGAGTGATCAAATGTGATTGAACACACAATCAATTCATCATGAGGATAAAACACATGCGGATGTTAAACATTCATTTCACTGATTATGACTAACAATAATATAACTTTTAACAACGAAGGAAAATAATCTTTCCACAACTGACACAAGAGATTGTTATATCACTTTCCCATAACATGAAATAAGATAATCTGAAATAAAGGTAATCTAACCATTCACACTAAGGAATTGTGGATTCACAAAGCATATACTGATCAACCATTCAACACAATAAATCATGTTCTTTAAGGAAAGATATCACTCTGAATATAATTAAAAGGTTTTAAAATCTCTGAAGCACTCTTCTAGGAATGAAGAGCAACTTCACCAAAATGATCTATGTATCTCTTCCTGAAGACTCCATGCATTTAACTATTTATAAGTTATTTAGGCTAAGCCATTATAGCTAGGCCATTAATTAAAATTTTACTAAAAATAGAAATGTCATTAAATTCAAGGGAACAAGCTCCCATAAAAATAGCAAGCTATTTGCAAAGGGTATGACTTAGTCAATTGTCAAACTTTGACTGATCCGAGCTTGATTTGTCCTTCCATGCCACTCAACTTTTGCTGGCCTCTGAATCGCTTTCTCTCCTTGCGCACGGTTTTTGTTGTTCTTCCTCCATGCAGCCATTCGATGTTTATATTTGATGAACCACTTGATAATCCCCTAAATTTCTTCATCTCCCTACCCAATTGCATAGTGATTCACTACATCTACTATCTCGAATTCCTTGTGCTCTTAGCTGGAATTATTCTAAGTTTAATAAAAATTTCTTTAGTCTTCATGTGAAATTTTGACATAAAACTAGTCTATCAATAGATTCACTGTTGAAATTCTTGGTAACCTCATCATCACACTTCACCAAATCTTTAAAATTTTCCTTGATCTGATCTTCCAGAGAGCATCAATGTTTTTGTTGAAGAACTTACAATTAACAATATCAAATTCTTTTGATATATCATTTAGAGCATCCATAATTTCCACTCGTTTATCATCCAACTTCTTGATTAAATCCTGAAGCACGACACGGATTTTCTTGGCCTTTTGATATTCAAAAAACTTTGAAGCATCGTCGATTACATATTCCTGAAGGAGTAAGTCTAGATCTTCTTCTTTGATTTCACTCCATGTTGCCAAATTCAAATTCAGGTTATTATTTTCCTTGAAAAGGCCTCATCCATTTTGCAAATAGCAGCTCTTCCAACTTGCAAATCATTATATATTTCAACAACCTCTTTAATTAAAGGATTGGATTCTTGCAGTATACGCTCCATCCATCCATTTAGCGATATCGCTTTACGGCCTAGCTTCTCAATCTTGTGATAAGAAAAGTCATTGATGGTAGACGAAATTGTCGGATCCATAGTAGTCGAAACTTCGGTAGATGTAGTTGGCCATGTTACTTTTCTTAAAAATGCATTGAGCTGCTTTCGACCATTGCTTTAAGCTAATCCTTTAAAGCCTTGTACTTGTCATATTTCTCCAGGTAGATTTCAATAGTAGTGTGTACATCTTGTTTAGCTCCTTCGTGAGTGGCATTTCCCAGTGAAAATCTAGAAATTCGATAATCTATGAATCGTAATTGTTTCCTTTGTTTTTCCATCAACGGAGTAGCAACCTCTACATTCGGTCCCCAAATGGATTCACAATCGGGATAGAAATAATCTTTGGCCTCTTGGTTTGTCTTTTCGGTGTATGCTCCAATATTCTCGGATGTATGACATCCCCATATTTACTTTCTTCTTTTGTTTTGGAGTCTCTTTGAAACAACCATTCTAGAATGGTGATCTTGATGGAAGAGAAAGAACTGATTCAATACTTGCAACACTAGTCAAAATAAGAGCACCAATAAGATTATTTGGCATTTGAATAGAGGTGGCAATTCCATTCCTCACACTTTTAAGAATTTCCATTACATCCTCCTTCTTGTGTTAATTTTTTTTTCTCTCAGAGCCGGAATAATTTCTCTAACAGGAAAAGTTTCACCAATGCAATTAGTTTTCTCAATGGAAATCATACCCTTTTGTCTAGAAGCTTATTCTACAATTGAATTATTTTGTAATTTAGGTACTAGGCATATGATGATCTCCTTGGGCTTCTTTCACTAATCTTCATCATGCAATAATTTGGAAATGACATATTATCTCCTCAAACCCTTACTCAAAGATTAGTATTTTCTACAACAAGAGTCCTCATCAATCACCTCTATTGGGAGCCCTTTATTATTGTTCTCACCTTTTTCCTTATTGTCCCAAGATTTGCTTTGATTCAAATTCTGAGTGAGCTGACTCAAATAAAGGTTAGTGGCTTCCTGTTGTTTCACCATGTTGGTGAACATTTCCTTCATAAAACCCACACTAAGATCTTTCCAAACTACCATATTTAACCCACACAAGCTGGAGGAACAACAACTATGATACCATTGAAATATCCCTTGTGGGATACTACTTAAAAATGCATAAAATAATGAAAATTTGTAGCCACATAGAATACTAATTTTTGTAGAAAATGACTAATTTGGGACAACGAATGGTATTTAATTGATATCTCACAAAATATTTTTTAAAGTGCATGGAATTTTGAGGAAAGCTTGCAATAATAATAATAAACACTAGAAAAACATTTTTGGAATTTTAGGAATAATGTATTGCTGCTTGAAAATTACATTGCCTTGGTGGTGGAAAACTTCGAGAGGTTCGTGACTCTCTAATACAAGATCAAAAATTAATGGTCTTTGGAAATACATTAACATATATAGGAAAATAATATTTCCACCTTTGGATCTGAAAGGGGTCAACCTGAAACCTTCCACATAAAGGGTGCAAGTTGCCTAGCTTAAGAAGGGTTGAAACTCTTTGTAGACACATTCAAAGTGAGGCTAGGTCCTTCCCAAATGAATGCCGTAAATATGATATGGAACTCTCGATTTTCTTCACCAAATGCCCCCAACACCCTCAAATTCCTTCCTCTGAAAGCCTTTGGTAATTTCTTAGTAACACATCCTGAAGGCGGCTCCAAAATGATATACTAGGGTAGATCTCTCACTACTAGAGAAGAATGCCTGCTTGGCTAGGGATGGGTCTCTCACCACCGAAGCTAGGGTCCTGTGGGATTTGACTCCACTGAGTTGCGAGATGCACAACAATAGGCTGCACGTGAAGGAGGATAAAATGTATGCCAAAAGTTTTTCCTCTCCTTTCTCTCCCATCTCGCTATATACTTCTCCCGAGGCAAAAGAGGCCCAAATAGACCCTAGACACATTTCTTTCCATGGAGGGGCCAATAAAATAAAAGTAACTAAAGTTACTTTTTCCTGTTTAAGTTGCCATGGTCCAAAGTGACCCCCAAATGCCAAACATGAATATTAGTACCATGAGGTCCCTTTCCAATAGCTCCTAGTGTCCACAGCCCCTTGGGTATGACCATGGCTTGGACTCGACATGACCCTTAGGCCTTTCACGCAGGGAAAAGGGGACATTACAAAATATCATGTTGAGGTTAAGGCATGTTGGTGTGCTTCAAATTAGCATAACTATCAAGCTTATATTCGCTATAAAATAGAAATAATTGAGATAAGTTAATTCACGTCCATATTTGTTGTAAATTTAAATTCCATTGACCCGCGAACAAGTTCATCCTTGTCTAGACCATTCATACCCAAAGTAGAGCATGTCCTTGAATATTCACCTATCTATAGATAGAGTATGGCGCCAGACTAGTGCATACAAAAAACAAATTATTTTAAACAACAAAGATTAAACCCTAACAGTATCATCCGCAAATTCTTAAAGGAACTGTGTAAAGGTGTTTGGAGCATAACTTACCAATCCAGAAGAAGTGTTTGAAACATAAATCTGACTTCTTGGTTTTGTTCATTGCTTGCATGCCCTCGATTTTATGCTATGACTCAAGTGTATCTAGAATAGCCGATTCATTTTGACCTGGGTATATATGGGCTTGGTTGGCTCGCTGATTTTCTATTTTTAGCTCAAACAACTATCTTAACTACACTTATCTTCTTAGACTTAGATCATCCATGTGCTTACAATTATTAAAAACAAAAATTGTTAATTAAAAACAAAAGCTAAAATTGTTGTTAATTAAAAACACAAGCTAAAATTGTTAATACAAAAATTATTAAAATCTAAAATTGTTAATTAAAAACAAAAGTTAAAATTGTTAATTATTAAAAATAAAATTATTTAAAATAGTAGGGAAAAGCTAAAATAGAGAGGAAAAACACAAACGTCAAGACAACCGTAAAAGCGTCAAATTTAACATAGTCATGTAAAACGTCCACAGAGCCTTTCCCATAGAGGAACGCTTCGGCATAATAATTTATTAATAAAAAAGGAAAAAATTAAATATTTAAGCCTATTGTATAAAATAATTTATGAATGAAAATGGAAAATAGTATAAACTAACATAGTCAAGAAAGTCTTGAACATTCCGTGCATTGCACGCGCATTATGACACCGCAACTTAAGATTCACTAACCACAAGTAGGGGTTAAATTTGATGGCCGTTTAGACGTTTTTGTGATTTTAGCCATAAAATACTTGCAAATATTTATAATAACCGTCACATGTAACTTGCATATTTAAAATTTGACCGTCTTATTTTATATACATTTATATGTAAATTATATAGATATGTATACATATATTTTTAAATAATTAAATATATAGAGAATAATTGGTATAAATAACATTGTTTTGTATTTTTTGAAGGGTAGTATTTAAAAATTACAATCGGCATTGAATGACATTTGACTCAATGGTGAAGATGTTGGCTCTTAATGAGCCCACCAGGGTTCAATTCTCGCTGCAGGCAAGTCAGGAGATACTGTTAATAAGGGATGAGGTCGGGATCGTGCCCCGAGGTGAATTTGGCGGAATGGATACCCCTCAATCCTTGGCATCTAAGCCTAAGAATTTGTGCACCTAACCCGTGTAGTTATTTCAGATTCAATCAAAAAAAAAAATTACCGTCAACCGAAAAATATGTGATAGGCATAGGTGACTGTCAAATTTAACCCCGACCACAAGTCATTATAGAATTAGGTAAATGTCATAGTGAGAACAATGGACAATGCATCCAAACTATAGAATCTCGAGTGATTAACCCTAATAAATAAAATATTCAATTGTTTTGGTCTGAAAATTAATAATTAAGAAACGACACCTTTAGATTGATTTCCTCTTCCCCTCTCTCAAATGTCATTCAAAACTTTTTAGGAAAGAGAGAGACGACGCAAGGTGCAAAATCCAAGGTTTAGGTGCTTTTATTTAAATATTAAATTCTAGAAAATGTATTAGTCAATATGAGCGTTGTATGACTTAATATTAATAATAATATTCCTACATAATGAGAATGTAAAAAAAAATAATTATGTTTATCTATTTGGATTATTTTCAGGAAATGGCTCATCATATTTATTATCTTGCCGAAGGCTAGGATATTGTTTTCATCTTAGCAATTACTTACTTTGATCAGTTTCAATCAGATTGTGCCATGTGTATTTAAATCACTTAAGGCTAAAGTTTTATGGTGCAATTTTTTGTTTTGGCTCCAAGTGATTGGTCTACCCCTTTATTTATCACTGTTTGAAAAGAACAGAATTTGTCCTGGTCTATATTTAATGTGGACACTATGCATGAGAGCTTTGATTGTTGTTGTGGGGCTCGAGATTGGGCCTGTCTTCTTCTGTCCTCGAACTAATTGTTACAATCATATTTCATTTGTATTTTTTGGGTCTGTGACTGTGTAAAGCATGCCTGCATTGTGAAACCCATTTTCAATAGCACCTACAGATTCTGAGCAGAAATAAAACCAAACCCATTAATAATGGGCAGCTGCCTGAGCAAGAAAAATGCGAAGAAAACACAGCCCACGCAGCATGAATCTCCCGAACCCACCAAGGATTTCACAGCCCCGTCAATACCCACATCCGTTTTTCAGCCTGTAGATCCTCCTGCATTGGATGAAAAGCCTGTTCCAGACAACGTTGAAGCCGTCAAGGAGATTCTCACGGACACATCGACCGTCAACAAGCCTGTTGCCGATGACGCTGAAATAGCAGAGAAGTCATCAATGGAAGAACCGTCAAAAGTTGCTGCTCCTAAGAAGAAGCCCGAGCGTACAAACAACTTGAAAAAGAAAGGATCTTTCAAGAAAGAGAAGACGTACATACGTACATTGGCAGATGCTTCTAAGGAAAATCATTCTTCACAAAGATTGCTGTAGCAGAAGACATACCCCTCAGTTGTAGCATTTAAGCAGGAGGTTACCCCAAAAGAAGAATGAAACAATTAAATTCGTGGTTGTTTCAATTTTAACTTGTGTATGTGGGTTTTTTCGTATTTTTTTCGGAATGAAGGATTTAGGAGAACTCGAACCCGTGGCCACTCGATTTATCTTTGAAGTTGCTTGGTACGATAATGAGTGTGCCGGTATGAGATCTTCCATTTTTTTGGGATTATTTTTTGATTTGCTATCTGCGATCGGATGACTGGATCCTACAGACTGTCAGTCCAAAGTGATCTTTTTTTGTGGTGAAACGATTTTTCCCAGCATAAATTTGCTCGCGGTTGTGGCCATTTTTTATTCGTAAATATAGCTTGTAGGGAAACCGTCTGCTTAGATGCCGCCACCCTGAATGTGGTAATAACTTTCTTAATTTATAAATTCCCCTTTTGTGGTAATATTTGACTTAGATCCGGCCAGGCTATTTTTAACTACGAATAGCCTCCTGCTTAAATGCCACAACTGAGGGGTATGTCTTCTGCTACAGCGATCTTTGTGAAGAATGATTTTCCTTAGCAGAGATTAATTCCTTGAATGTTAGTGGTCTCTTTTTAATTGCCAAGTTCTCCCTGTAGGGCAACCTTCACATCGGAAAATCCCCCTTGTGGGGTATGTTTTGGCTTCAGACGCCATGATCAGGATGTTTCTTCGGTCAATGTTAATAGGGAATTACCGACCTCATCCAGTCGAAGTGCACCATACATAGAGTTGGATGCAGCATGTCAGTCAATTTCAACACTTTAAATGTTTTCTGGGGTTCAGCTCTAAAAAATAACTACTAGAGCTCATTCTAGAAGATGTGGTAGTGCCCTTGAGTGTTTTAGGATGTTTCCATTTATTTTTCTTTCAAATTTCTAGTTCAATACATTGTTATTTCTTTGATTCCATTTTTTTAAAAAAATTTCTTGTTCAATACATTGTGAGTTCATTGATTCCATTTATTTTTTCCTTCAAATTTCTTGTTCAATTTCTTGTATGTTCTACTATGCAACACTGGAGGGGTTTTGGGTTTAAGCCCAATTTTTCCTATTTTGGCCTATCTGCAAGATGCCATTGCTTTGTATTGATACAATTGTGGATCTGAGTTGTTTGGATTTCTTTGAAGTATATCATTTGTCTGGTAAGACTTCTCAAAGGAATATTCTTTTAACTCGATCTTAGCTTTTGGAGATTTGATTTAATCCCCTGTTTCCACAGCTTTGTAACTATATTCTGTCCAACTTCACCGTGTGGTGTTTTATACTAATCTTATGTGCAACTTTAAATGTTACGATTAGCTTCAGTGGTGGTTATCCTTATTTTTCCATCAATTTTTGCAATCCGACTCTCCATTTCTCTTTAGGCCTTCATCCCAAATTGACTTTAGGGTCGCTGGTTTTAGTTTTAGGTGTAGATTCAAATGTTGCAGTGCTTTATGGCTGTCTTTATTTTTCATCTATGTTTTTACATCTATCCTAGGTTATTCTTTTCATCTTAGCAATTACTTACTTTGATCGTTTAATCAGTTGTGCCATGCGTATTTAAATCACTTAAGGCTAAAGTTTTATGGTGCAATTTTTGTTTTGGCTCCAAGTGATTGGTCTACCCCTTTATTTATCAACTTTGCTTGAAAAGAACATAATTTTTCTGGTCTATATTTAATGTGGACACTGTGCATGAAAGCTTTTATTGCTGTTGTGGGGCTCGAGGCCTTAGGGCTGTCTTCTTACGTCCTCGAACTAATTATTCTGATCATATTTCATTTGTATTTTTTGGGTGCTCTGGTGTGTAAAGCATACCTATTGTGAAACCCATTTTCAATAGCACCTACAAATTCTCGAGCGAAATAAAACCAAACCCATTAATAATGGGCAACCTGCTGAGCAAGAAAAATGTGAAGAAAACACACTTCATGCAAATAGATGAATCTCCCGAACCCACCAAGGATTTCACAACCCGTCAATACCCACATCCGTTTTCACTTTGTAGATCCTCCCGCATTGGATGAAAATCCCGTTCAGAACGCAACGTTGAAGCCGTCGAGAGATTCTCATGGACATGTCGACCGTCAACAACCTATTGCCGATGGCGATCTTGGGAAATAGAAGAGAAGTCATCAATGGAAGAACCGTCAAAAGTTCTTGCTCCTAAGAAGAAGCTCGAGCGTACAAACAACTTGAAAAAGAAAGGATCTTTCAAGAAAGAGGAAGACTCAGATGACCTGGTGAGGTCGTCAAGCGTGAAAGAAGACGTCGACGCCATTCTAATCCAGTGCGAGAAGGCTCAGCAGGAGCTCCTCAGGAAAGGCGTCAAATGACAACAATAGTGTTGCTCGTCAATACTCCGGTTCGAAGCGTCAGGCATCGGATGAGGTAGAGGAGAAACCGCGAGCCAGGCCATCACACAGACGATCGTCGAGCAGGGATTTGACGGCGCGATCGGTGAGCCTTGACGGCAGCAATAAATGTGTCGCCAAACCGTGTCGGATTAGCCCTTTACCAGCTGCACAAATGAGCCATCGCCGGGACGGTGGTTGGAGAATTCCACGGAGAAAATCACGGGTTCGAAACGCGGCGAGCGGAGGGGTTTCGAAGCGTCCTGCGAAACGGGGTTCCAATTCAGGGGAGGTCAGAAATTCCAGTGTGCCGGCCACGACGTCGCGGTCTCGATCCCCGGCGCCTAGGGTTGACGGCGGTTTAGGGCTTCCTCAGCCGCTCAGCCGGAGTTCCTCGAGAACAGCCGAACAGAGTCCTTTCAGGCGGAATCCTGAACATGAACTTTGTAATTGCTACACTGTAAAAATATCATATTTTTAAATCAATTGTAAAAGCCCATGTTCAGAATATTCATATTTTCTCATAAAATGATTACCTTTGAGGCATTTTGTCAAACAGTTCATGGACCTTTTGTATGCTTGCACATTGTTTGTGTTATAGTCTTCGTTGTAATGGGATGCTACTATTATGGCAGAGTTTGGTAGTTCATTTTCAAAGCTATTATGGAAACACCAAGCTCATACAAATGACTGCACAAAATTTGTTTCCGGAGATTGATCCACTGTCCATAGATTGTGCCCATGCTCTCTTTCTTGTGATTTGAAGAGTGACGTGAAAGAAAGCTCTAAGTTTCCTTTTTTGTTTTTGAGTTTTGATTCTTTATTAATGAATCCATTGGCACATTCAAGGTGTTCTATTTGTGATCGTAATCTAAACTCTACTTCTTTGTAAATAAGAAGCCCATTGATACAAAAAACAAAAACACTGCAATTGACTCCCTTAAACAGAGAGAATGGTTGAATATAGACAACATTTCAGCATTTACTTTTTTAACTTCAATGTACCATTATTCGGTAGCATAAAATTCTAACATATGCATATTGAATCAGCATAACCTCTTGTTTGCACGTTTCCCAAAAGAAAATTTAGCATATCCTCCAAAATTACCATGCTATCACTATTTACAAGAAATAGAGACCAACAGACAGAGAAACCATGATATGCTAGGGTGATTGGGCGGAGTGAGTCAAGTCTGAGGTAATCTTTTGCGTTAAGCATTTTTTCAAAGGACGACATTCATATTTATGCCTTTCATTTCATCATTTTGCTTCATCTCATGGCAGAGGTCTATGATAATGTATATTCCCTAATGTATAACTAAACATGGGGGTCATTAAATCATGTCAAAATAATTACAAAAACATTGTACAATTATGTCAAAATATTTACTTGAGCTTGGAGTATTTATTTCTTACAAAGATTATTGGATTGCCACAAAAGATTCACTAATATTAACAATATATATACAAGTGTAATGAACCAGTGTAACATAAAAGACTTTAAAGACATCTCAGCTTTCGTCAACAATCTCCTTTCTCGATTAAGCATTTAAGGGGTTCTGCTCATCTTTTCGGTTGATCTCATGCCTGAGGTCTATGATGATAATGCATATATCCTGATGTATAAGTCATTAATTGTGTTAAAAATGTCATATAACTTAAGCACAGTTAATTAAATTAGTTTTTATAAACTTCCGTATAGCTAATTGTGCCTAGTATCATATTTTTTAGGCACATTTATCTAGTTAATCTACCATATGTATTATGTCGTATAACTTTCTAGTCGCAATTGCCCACTAAATGTGGTGTATATATCCTATTGTATAGCTGAAATTGTGTACACAAATATAATATATTTTAGACACAATTACTCAGTTAAAATAGCATATATTAACCTTATGCATAGCTACGATTTGCATAATTCAGTAATTGTCCATAATATCATGTATTCTAAGCACAATTACTCTCTTAAACTTGAGTATATGCCTTTCTACATAATGAAATTAGATACATTTACTACGTATTTACAACAATAAGGGATTCTATGAAAGGGATACTCAACAATCATGGTTTCTAAGCCCAATGTTGTCCTACAAAAAATAATTTAGCAATTCTAAAAATATATTAAGAAAAAATGTCTATTATTTGCAGTGCACACCCTATAGACAAGGCCAAGTGCAACTACAAGGTGTCTATGATGGAAGAGATACCCCTTGACCATGGCATCTAAGCCTCAGGTTTTCCTATTAGTCGCAGAAGTTTTCTCTATAACGGTATTTACCATACAAGTCCTGAACCCAAAAAGAAAAATTGTCAAATTAAAATAATAAATACTCAAAACGAGGTCCAATGTAGTGCAACAATGAATTATCTTTAATTTTAATAAATTTTACATCTTTATTTCTTTATGCATTGCTTCTTTATTCTTGTTTCAGATAAAGTTTTACTCCTCTTCCATACCACAAAACTTGACTTATTTCTTTGCCATATCATGGCCTTGTTAATAAAAGATATGAGAACTATAAATATGGTTTGTGTAAGATTGGTATTCACGGATTAATATAAAATAGTAGTAGCAAACTACACATGTCAATGCAAAATGAATTTAAATGATGCATTTTAAAATATGTAATTAATCACGCATGATGACACCATAGGGAGGAAATAAGGCCATTACACCCTAGGTACATTAGCTACTTGTTTAAGGTGCAAATATTTAAGGGGCACCTATATCTAAACATTTCTTTTATTCTAAGTTATTTTTAGAATTTAGTATTAAAATAATGTAGTTAATTATTCAATAACATAGTAATATAAGTTTTAGGAATACACATAATAAGTACTACAATATTTTTTTAATTAAAAATAAATATTTTTATATTTTTCAGTTCATATGATTTTGTTGGTATTGTTCTGGATTGTTAGATGTAGATAGATTATGTAGCTATGTAATGTTTTCTACGAAAATATTCATATGTTTCTTGTAATGTCACTAGTGTAGCCAATAGAGGCGAGTATAATTAAAGGAAAGAAGTATTTAATTCTCTATTTCTAATTTTTGGGGGAAATGTCTATTATATTTTATGGAGGAATCGTATGCTTGGTCCGAATATAACTCTTCACAAAACCATGGGAAGTACATGAGCATTTTTATTGCTTTATGGGAAAATGGTGCTTTGTTTAGGTTTGTGTCCCATCACCTATTTGATATTGGTAAATCAGACTTGCAAGCATCCTTGTATAAGAAATTGTATTTGTTGCATTTTGATAAACTCCTGCGATGAATTATCTCTATCTCTGTGGACTATATTTCATCCTTTAATGATAATTTTATAGGATGTTTTTATTCTTTTTGTATGGAAGTTTCTTTAAATTTCTTATATTTTTATGATCTTGATGTAAATTTCAAAATAAGAGAATGCAAGAAGTTTATTTATTTGCTTGATAGGAAACAATCATTAACTAAAATTGTGACAAAGAGCATCCACTTTAATTATTTCCTACGGTGCTCCTAACTGTTAATCTAGCTTTAGGGAAAATGGAAGATCATTTCAATAATATTTAACAACTCAAGAAGGAGGCTCCATTATTATTTAATTGAGCATCACCAACACTCCTAAATAAAAATAGATGCAAGATAGGGGTCCTAATGAAGGGATGTATATGTGACACAATCCATTAAGGTCATACTGACATGTTTGCACTAGAATGATCGAGTCTTTGTATCGATTATGGGAATACATGATCTGGTTACAAGGTTCTACCTTAATATGTATTTCCACTCAAAAATTGTATGTACCTATTACATGGGAGCTCTGTGTGTGTGTGTGTGTGTGTGTGTGTGTGTGTGTGTGTGTTTTATTGAGTCTTCAGATATGGATTTATTTATTTCCATGATCCCTCAACTCTCTCTCACTCTCTCTATAAATGATATTAGTTCTTAGCACTTTCCACTTGTAACGCCCACAAAATTTGACATTCAAACCCATGTTAAAACATATTCATTTACTAGGGAAAAGTTCTGATACTTTTTTTGTTTAGGAGGTTGCGAGGGTAAACATTAGACACGATTTAATTAGTTTCCCAATTAAAATTACTACACATTTTTTTTTGGAGGTCGTAATTAAATTAATAATTAATTTATTTCCTATTTAGCATCATGGTTTAATTAATCTTACCAAGTTCCATTACATTGTTTTAAGTTTGGCTAATTAATCCCTTTAAAATAATTCTAATTACCATAAAATCGTTTATTTAAATGAGCCCTTATATTCAAATCTTACTTAATTCTTTAGTTACCCCTAATAAAAAAAGTATAAGTTCAAACATTCCTTAACCACTAGTGGCCCCATTCAACCCATACCCATACCTTTTATTAAATAGGAAAATACCCGATCCATAAAACTCTCACAAGTTAAAAGATGTAGGATTGATTATCCTTTATTAAATTGACTCTTTTTGGGGTTTAGATCTTAAGTATTCACTATAACCCTAAATATCCTTATGTTGGCTTCTTATTCTCATTTTTTCCCTAATCCATTTCATTTTCACTTTTGCAAGTTTGGGAGCATGGAGGCCATGAAATCTATGGATGGATACACACAGATTTGGAGGGTTTTTTTTACATCCCTCTCCTAGGGTTTGCTTTATATTTTATTTGTTATTCGAGTTTGTTCTAGATTTACCCAATTCGGGTTATGGGTGTTGTTACCCAATTTAATTTTTTCTTTCTTGGATATGTTTAGGGCTCAAGGTTTATGGTTTAGGTTTTAGGTTTAGGGTTTATTAGGATTAAGGGTTTAGGGTTCAAGGCTCAGGGTTTAGTTTTTAGTGTTTAGGTTTTAAGGGTTAGGGCTTACGGCTTATGGTTTAGGGCTCGGGGTTTAAGGCTTAGGGTTTAGGTTTGCCCATTCACTCATTGTAATGTTCTGTGTCTTACCCATTCTTATTAGTATTAATAGAGTATTCAACTAAAAGTTTTCATTTTCTTCGTAGGCGGAACCTTCAAAGTGAGTCATCACAATTTGATGGCTTTCATCTCATTAATAGTTTGAAGGAGGAAAATGCTAGATAGCGAAGAAGAATTCAAGATCAAAAAATACTTACCCAATGCAAAAATCTTTTCCTATCGCATGGAAAATATTTCACTCACTGTAATGTTCGTGTCTTACTCATTATTTTTAGTAATGACGATAAGCGAGTATTTAAGTGAAAAGGGTTCATCAACTTCATAGGTAGAACATTCAAAGAGAGTCGTCACAATTTGATGTCTTTCATCTGTTGATATTTTGAAGGAGGGAAATTTCATATACTTAAATATCAAATCCTTCCACAGACCCTATTTTTCCTCGGTCCTTAGATATAGGGAGACACCATTACTTTTCTTGCATTTATAATGATAGAGATATTTGTAAAT
The DNA here is from genome assembly GCA_018340775.1 of Taxus wallichiana var. yunnanensis. Taxonomy (NCBI): domain Eukaryota; kingdom Viridiplantae; phylum Streptophyta; class Pinopsida; order Cupressales; family Taxaceae; genus Taxus; species Taxus wallichiana. The sequence continues at coordinate 618,361,993 of CM031236.1, forward strand.
TCATGTTATGACCTCCGAGATCTATATGAATTTCAAGCTATTTGGAAATCACATCACACCCTTCACTAGGCTTGATGACTACCCCTATCTTTTTAAAGGCACTTTTAAAAGAATCCATCGATTTATCATAGAAGAAATTATGAATGAATGGAAGGTCACTAAGTTATAGGCTAGGTGACTCCAATTCGAAATAAAAAAGAAAGATTTACTAGGTGATTGATAACCCCTATGTGTTCTTAGCTATTCCCTGTTCTTATGCTTATTTTAGTCACTTCAAGAATTTCTGTCAAATTTGACATACATTCCAATAACGAAGAGTTTTCTCTTTCTCCAAAGGAGAGGATACCACACGAAATTCGGTTATGATCCTACAACTCCGCATTGGTTTATTCTCTATGTTTCTTCTATTTCCTTTGAGATGAAGTATTGTATTGTGATGATTATTTTTCCAGCTTTAAATGGGTCATCCATGCTTTCATTATACCCATACATGGAAATATGAAAAATGTGAATTTTTTTTTAGAGTGTGAAGAAATTTACATTTAAGAGTGCAAGTATATGTAGGAGAAACAAGTTTGGCAAAGATGTGTAATATACATTGCAAAGCACAAGGTAGATGCCCTATCCATTTAGTTACTTGTCCCACCTTTCATAAACAAGGTAGTTGTGCAAGCGAGAATCAATTATGGTTCTAGGAACAAGACTAGGAAATATTGATTAAATATGGTTTGGGGTTTAGGATTTAGGGTTTAGAGCTCATGGATGAGGGTTTAAGTTTTAGGGTTTAGGGTTCAAGGTTCAAGGTTCGGGGTTATGGATTAGGATTTAGGGTTTAGGTTTAGGGTTTATATTTTAGGGTTTAAGTTTAGGGTTTACAAATAAAGGTTAAGGGTTTAGGATTTAAGGTTTATGGTTTAGGGTTAAGAATTCAATGTTTAAGGTTTAGGGTTTAACATTTAGGCCTTAAGGTTTAGTGCTTATGGTTCGGGGCTCGGGATTTAGGGTGTAGTGTATAAGGCTTAGGGTACGTGGTTTAGGGTTTAAGGTTTAGATTTTATGGCGCATGAGGATAAGTGTGTAGGGTTCGAGGGTTAGGGTTTAGGGTTTAGGGTTTATGATTCGGTGTTCAAGCTTTAGGGTTTATGGTTCGGTGTTTAGAATTTAGTTTTTACGGTTTAGCATTTAGGGCTCATGGTTTATTGTTTAGTGCTTAGTGGTTAGAACTCGGGGTTTAGGGCTTAAGGCTCGGGTATAAGGTTTAGGGCTCATGGGTAAGGGCTCGATGCTTAAGGTTTAGGGTTTAGGGCTTAGGGCTTGAGGTTTAGGGTTTAGGTTTTAGGGTCTAGGGATCATGGTTCAAAGTTTAGGGTTTAGGGTTTAGGATTTAGGGTTAAGGTAACAAGGTTTATGTTTTAGGGTTTAGTTTTATGGGCTGGGGTTTAGGGTTTTTACTATAGAGTTTAAACGCTAAAAGATTTAAGTTGAATGCTAAAATCCTAAAAATTATGTATGTCTTGACCATATTATACTATAAAAACTATCTCCTAAGCCGTGACTCATGGTGCTTGTAAGACTAGTTCCATAAGGTGTAGAGTGATAGAAATTTCTTATATTTATAAAAATACATTTAAATAGAAGCATTCCAAAAGGAAATATAATGTTTATATTATGAACAACAAATATGCATTATATCGCGTGCATGTGTTATAATGCATATGCATTTTGTGTTTTCCCTTTTTCCAAGCCATATCTCAAGGCTTGGAATCCGTTTTGGATCCCTAAACCCAGGCATGGACCTCTGTGACACAACAAACCACATGTTTTTGCAAGAAAATCTTAAAATATCTCTTCCACCATCATAAATTGACATAAAATGATCGATTCATTTACAAAAAATTATACCACAATGTAGAAAAGACTATCTAGTTTCAAAAATATAATTTTTCAAATTTATGACTAATATAAGGTTTCCGTATTATTTATTTGTTGATAATCCCCTTTTTGGCTATTTTTAGAAGTCCGAACACGTCTATCTTTTTTGTGTATCTTTTTTTCTAATCGAAATTGAAAAAAAAGTTATACTAGCCCAAACTTGGCCTAATTCTATACATATTTAAAAAATCTAATTTTCAACATTTTTGAGGTAGTTAGTGAGGCACACAATTGGAGATCCATTATTCTTCAAAATTTAAAATTTATATACTACAAAAATCATAAAAATACATTGCCTAAAAAAATCTAAAAATGTGGAGCCCAAACTAGATGCTCCTAGCTATCGTTCTACCAAAGGGTTTTTAAAAATACTAAATGGTGCTAAAAAAATGGTGGGGCGCAAGAAATTCACTCTGTTATGTTTTTTAACAAAAACAGGGGCTCATATTAGTATTTTTCTTCTTTGACTCACTTAAACTTAGCAATTTTCAATAGAATTTGTTTCATATAAACTAGACTCAAAATTCTACGATTCATGTTTATACAACATATTTTAATTTTGAGTTTAACTATTTCATAAAACTTCGTCCAAGTTGAAGTTTTTATTATTTTGAAAAATGCTTCCACCGAAGACCCCCTTTTGGCCCCCTAGATTGGTGCACTTACCTATTATGTGTTACATTAAAAAACTAGTGTTTAATGAATTGGATTGTATCGTTATGTCACCACCATGTTTTGATGAATCGTGTGTGGCACCATGTTGTATTATGATTGACTATATGTTGTAATGTTAGTCATTGTGTTTACCTACTTCTAATTTGTGTAATATGTGATGGTTCATGTCATGAATTAGGGGCATATGGTGATCATATGACCCCTATTGTGCAAGCACTTGCACCTTGGGTGTATTATGTGGAAACATGATGTATTACTGACCCATGAAAGTAATTATTATGTTATACCCTAAATATATACCATGTGTAAGACGCTATGGTTAATGTGTGTGAATCACCATTATGTTAGTGATGTAGTTGTGTTATGTTGTGAACCTTACACTAGATGACCCTAAGGGGAGAAATTGTTAAGAGTATATGTGTGGAGAGAGGAGGTGTGAACCGGGTTTCATATGGGTAAGTGCATGAAGTTGGTGGACAATTCCATGGACATAAAAACCTGAAATAAAGGAACCGCGATCGCGGTTCCTTTATTCTAGGTTCGGTAATTACCAAACCTAAAACCGCGATCACGGTTTAGAACCGCTCGTGGTTCTAAACCATGATCACGGAACTCTGAGACAAAATTTAACTGATCCATGACTCGTTATTTTACTCATTTTTCATTTCGAACCGCAACTTTTCTCAACGTTTTTCACTCGCGCTTTCAATACCATCTCAAAATTGCTCATCGGACTTTTGGATAGTGATATATTCAACCATGCCGCCAAGACGAGGAGGTAAGTCCCCGATTGTAATCATTTTTTTGCATTTTAGGTTTTTTTTTTTTTGCATTTTAGGTTTTTTTTTTGCATTTTCATGGGTTTTTTGAAATGTTTGTTTATGTATACAATTTTCTTGTTTTATCAGTTGGTCGGCAAGCTCAAAATCATGCAAACCATCAAAACATTCCTCAAAACCCTCCGAACATTCCTCAAAACCCTCCTCCAAACATAGATCCGCCTCCTGTGGCTCCTTCTGTCCCCACTGAGCCAGCAGGAATGCAAGATAATATCATTGGAAGAATCCAAGAAAATAAAATTGCCATTGAGAACCTAATTCAAAATATAAGACAAAATCATGCTACAAATCCATCCCGCATGACTTTAGCCAATACATTGCAAACATTGATTGGCGAAGTCGAGTCTACAACCAACCAAATACATAGATGGAACACCTTTAGAAGTGACTGTAGGCGGTGGTATGCGGATAAACTATCCCATGCGGCCGTCAAAGAAAAAAATTTCGAAAAGACCGAATTTGTGCATTATTTACCGACCACAGAACCAATGCCCCCTACAGATTACTTAAAGCGGTTCCCAATCCATTGGTGCCATGATGATAGAATCAAAAACAATTTTTGGGACCGATGGTGGATGGTTTTTGACTATCCACCATGCAACAACAATGAGGTTCCTCTTTATTTTTTGAAGAAATTATATTGTGAGTTCGTGCTCAATGAGGTCCCGAATTATTTTGACTTTTTGACTTTTTTTGGTCAAGGAGGTGGCTCTGCACAGAGCAGACCTGGTGCACGCGTAGGTCAACCTAGGATCCCCCATGCCCCAAAACCCCCACTACCTTCAGTTATCCCTCCTACAGTGAAGGAGGTTGTGGAGATTGATACATTGCATGCATTGAGGGAGCTCACTGACACTCTCACCCAGCATAGCACCCAGATTGCATCTGATGATGTTGGTGGAGGCGCCAGTTCTAGTGCACCACACCATTGTGGATCATGTGGTGCCGTATGCATTGCAGGCGAGACATCATTTGCTAGTTCACAGGATTTCTTTTCTATAGATGAGATGCTGGGAAGTGTTTTTGGAACTGGAGCCACTGATATTGGTCTTTCACAGTAAATTTTAAATAAATTTAAATTATATATATATATATACAATAGTTTAATTCACATGTTTGAGATATTAATATATATATATATATATATATATATATATATATTTGATTGTACGTCATGTACATACATGTAAAAACTAATTTTTTATTTTATTTTAAATAGCAAGAGCCGGTGAAGGAAACATCCGGTGTCGACATGCTAGCTCTAAATGTAGGCGTGTTTCAAATGTAAGTTTCAAGTTGTACAAACTTACATTTTTAATAAATCATTTAATTGCACTAGATTATTATTATAATTTGTTTCACGTGTATGTTGTACATGTATTAATATTTTTCTCTTTTATATACATAGGAGCCTGGCGGGTCATCATCTGCTCAGGGAACTGAGGCTACTGGCACGCCTCACATGAGTTTTACGCAGGTTAGTAAATCTCTTTACACTTTGTTTCTAATTACTGGAAGTTCACGCACGGATTGCATGCTTTGGACCTCTGTGTACATGAGTTTCACTTTCTTATACTCAACCTATATATTATTTAGTAGGAAATGCCAATTCATTTGATATAACTAGCCATACAATGTAATCATATATTGGTTTTACATGTCTTGAAAGTACCACCTGGGGTAAGATTGTATAGTAGGGACGGGAATGAATGTATAATTTCCCTCCTTTGTATAGTTTTTTTACCTTCTTAAAATCTCAACATGTGGAATGAGTGCTTGTAAATGTTTCATGTACCTATATATAGATCTGGTGTTTCCTTGATGAACGTGAAAAGATATGTTTAGAGTGTAGGGACCTTTGAGTTCCTTTACTATTATTTTTTTCAATAGGTTTCGATAGGAGTGCTAAGCTCTTAAGTAGATTTTAATATTGATTTGTACATGGTTTTGTATATCTTATGACTCTTTAGAGAGACTCCTCCATATATACGCAGTTGTGGAGGCTGCTGTAGATACTGCCATAGCATCTGCAGATCCACTAACTGAGGTACACAATTTTTTAAATTTGTTAAATTTTGGAGACCTTCATTATTTCTTATTAAACTTAAATCTACAATATCAAATTTTGTAGGTATATATGTGAAATATTTAATTTGAAAATTAATTATTTGTATGTAGCTTACCCCTCGTGAGACTATTGTTGTCCCTGCGACGCGTCAACAACAAATTGATAGGGATCATGACATTGCGGTAAGATTTCACATGCATTTTAACTAAATTGTACAAGTTTCTAAATTTTGAATGTATTTTAAAATTTTGGGTGTTAAAATCTTGTTGTTTATGAATGTGCAGTTTAGGTTGCAGGGCATGCTTAGAGACACTTAGGACCACACGGATGAAATCCGTAGTGGCATCTCCCTCCACTACATCCCCAGGTCGTGGACGTGCTACTTCTAGCAGGGCGAAGAGAGGGAAGATGTTTCATGAGTAGATTTATAGTGGACACCTGGATGTACATATGTGGTCATGAGTAGATTCACAGTCCATTGTACTATATATAGCCTTTTGCGACCGCATGTGGTCCCATATGTACATTATGACACGTGCTTAGTTCGAGATGTATACATACATTATGAACTTATGTACATATATATTTTCAGAGACGTGCGCGTCTGGAGCACACTTTGTTTGATTCTTATATATATATATATATCCATGTGTGTTGGTTAAATCATATTTATTTTGGTTATTTTGGTATTATTGCTAACTCTGAGAAAGTGGGTTTTGATCTCTGTTCGTTGGAACTTGTAGATGCCCCGAGTATTCTCTATCTGTGAATTTATCTGTACCCAAACTAGGTTAATAATATTTGTATTGTTTATTAAATAAAATTTAGTGTTCAAAAGTATACATAGATCATAGTTTTTGTTTGTTGATAAAAGTGATTCCTCCATATATGGAACTCCTATGGATATCTCTGCTACGGTTTTGTTTCCGAGGCTATAAATTTGAACTATTTCAGGTCTTTTAAATCTTGAGGTGGATTTAGTGTATTACTTCTAGTTATATATTTTCTAGTATCTTTCTGATTATTATTTGTGGTATATTTCACCATGGGCATTTTGAATTTTTATTTTTCAAACTAAAACAATATTGTTAGCTCTATTGCCAACTTAAGTATTAGTAACTAAAGCTTATATATTTAATGGAATTCATCAATTTATCATCCTGTTGTATTTGGAAAAGTGTGCAATATGAGTTAATCCTTGAAGTTAATATGGAATTCATCAATTTATCATCTTGATAATATTACAGGTATACCCAAAATTGGGTCTGCATTGTTTGTAACTTTTGTGTACATATGAGTTAATCCTTGAAGTAACTGTATTGATTTTCCAATCCTGTAGCCGTACTGTTCTTTTGTAACTCATAATAATCCTGAAATATTGTTAAATTTGAATGATATGTGGCTACATATCTTTATATTATTTTTATTTGCATCATAAGCTTGTACTGTATTTGTATTTGCATCACAACCTAGAAGTTATTTTCAAATGTATTTGTACATTTGTTTTAGCTGATTGCTTCATGTATTTTGAGTTCCAAAACTGTGAAGAAGTTGTAAGTACCTTCCAACATGGATATTGAACTTGGCAGTTGAAGATGGTAGTTGATCATTTTGATTACGCTCATAGTATCTACATTAGAGTTAGATAAATAATATCAGTAAGAAACCATATAGAGGATAAGGGATAATATTAAATTTGGAGTACATGTTAACTAGTGAAAAGGAGTTGTTTGAACTTGATCAAAAGACAGAGTTGAGTTTTTAGGGAAACATAGAAACCATTGAATACATATGTTATAAATTTTTTGAACTGCAACATGTGGTATATCATAACTTGAAGATCAAGGAAGATTAGCTAAAAGGATTTGAGATAAGGTTGATACAGTGGTCCAAGAAGAGAGACAAAGAGATAGATGAAAATGATGGGTGAAGTAAAGAGTGAGGTCATGGTTACAAAATGCCACATTGGATGGAGAAGTTAGTATCAGAGAGATAAGATGCTAGACTAAAGCAATTACATGAAAGGATAAGAGAGTTCAAGAACATATGTGAAAAATAGAAAAGATGAAGAAACGTAGAGAAAGGTAATTGAAGGTTATTAGGCCTCATGAATCAGACTTGATATATGGTGAAGAAGAAGAAGAACTAGCAGGAAATGTGATTCAAAGGTTGATAGAGCTAATGAGGTACAAGAAGAGAGAGAGAGAGAGAGAGAGAGAGAGAGAGAGAGAGAGAGAGAAAGAAGAAAGGATGAAGAGAAGATAATTATGGTTTCACAGGAGGTCAGAGAGTTGAATCAAGAGGTAGCACAACTGATGGTCTTCATAGAAAGAGAGAAAGAAGAGAAAGGAAAAGAAAACCGTAGAACAATATTACCCATAATATTATAACAAAACCAAGTGTTAAGGATAAGGTAGAAAATAAGATTCATGAGCCCCATATATCATCCTACCAAGGACACTTGATGACAACAAGAGATAACATAACAACCAAGTCATTGTAATTTAATTTAAATAAATAAGGAAACACTATATTTTGCAAACGGTGGGTCGTGGCACCAAACGGACTACGCCGACACATCCGGGTGGCCAGGTGAATGCTAGAGGAGGTGGTGTTTCGGTGCGCGAAATGGTCGTTGCTTTCGGGCTACTTCGTTCGGGCGCAGTCCCTTAAGAGCCCTGAGACCAAAATATCGTTTAACTTCGACGGGTGACTACTCAGACTCTGTGGCACCTAGAGAGGCCTCGTCTGATCCGACACCTCGGCGTAGGGACCCTCTACAATAGCCTCTCTTAGTTTTTTCCTTCTCATTTCGGTGCTCTCGCTGTCCTACTATTTGTAAACGCGTGAAATAGTGCAGTTAGAGCCAGTGTAAGGTTGTCAAACGCTATATTTTGCAAACGGTGGGTCGTGTATAACGGACTGCACCGACACGTCCAGGTGGCCAGGTGAATGCTATAGGAGGTGGTGTTTCGGTGCGTGAAACGGTCGTTGCTTTCGGGCTACTTTGTTCGGGCGCAGTCCCTTAAGAGCCCTGAGACCAAAATATCGTTCAACTTCGACGGGTGACTACTCAGACTCTGTGGCACCTAGAGAGGCCTCATCTGATCCAAAACCTTGGCATAGGGACCCTCTACAATAGCCTCCCTCTTTTTTCCTTCTCATTTTGGTGCTCTCACTTTGTCATACTATTCGAAACGCGTGAAATAGTGCAGTTGGAGCCAGTGTAAGGTTGTCAAACGCTATATTTTGTAAACGGTGGGTCGTGGCACCATACGAACTGCGTCAAAAAATCTGAGTGGCCAGGTGAATGCTAGAGGAGGTGGTGTTTCGGTGCGCGAAATGGTCGTTGCTTTCGGGCTACTTCGTTCGGGCGCAGTCCCTTAAGAGCCCTGAGACCAAAATATCGTTCAACTTCGACGGGTGACTACTCAAACTCTGTGGCACCTAGAGAGGCCTCGTCTAATCTGACACCTCGATGTAGGGACCCTCTACAATATCCTCTCTTAGTTTTTTCCTTCTCATTTCGGTGCTCTCGCTGTCCTACTGTTTGCAAACGTGTGAAATAGTGCAGTTGGAGCTAGTGTAAGGTTGTCAAACACTATATTTTGCAAACGGTGGGTCGTGGTACCAAACGAACTGCACCGACACATTCAGGTGGCCAGGTGAATGCTAGAGGAGGTGGTGTTTTGGTGCGCGAAATGGTCATTGCTTCCGGGCTACTTCGTTTGGCGTAGTCCCTTAAGAGCCCTGAGACCAAAATATCATTTAACTTCGACGGGTGACTACTTGGACTTTGTGGCACCTAGAGAGGCCTCGTCTAATCCAACACCTCGGTGTAGGGACCCTCTACAATAGCTTCTCTCGGTTTTTCTTCCTCATTCATTTCGTGCTCTCGCTGTCCTACTGTTTGCAAACACGCGAAATAGTGCAGTTAGAGCCAGTGTAAGGTTGTCAAACGCTATATTTTGCAAACGGTGGGTCGTGGCACCGAACGGACTGCGCTGACACGTCTGGGTGGCCAGGTGAATGCTAGAGGAGGTGGTGTTTCGGTGCGCGAAACGGTGATGCGTTGCTTAGGGCTACTTCGTCGGGCGCGATCCCTTAAGAGCCCCGAGACCAAAATATTGTTCAACTTCAACGGTGATTACTCGGACTAGTGGCACCTAGAGAGGCCTCATCTGATCCAAAACCTCAGCGTAGGGACCCTCTACAATAGCCTCTCTCGGTTTTTTCCTTCTCATTTCGGTGCTCTTGCTGTCCCTCTTTTGTCCTATGGCTGCGCTTGAAATAGTGCGATTAGAGCCGGAGCTGTAAGGTTGTCAAACGCTATATTTTGCAAACGGTGGGTCATGGCACCAAACAGATTTACTGTTGAAACATTCGGGTGGCCAGGTGAATGCTAGAGGAGGTGGTGTTTTGGTGCACGAAATGGTCGTTGCTTTCGGGCTACTTCGTTCGGCGCAGTCCCTTAAGAGCCTTGAGACCAAAATATCGTTCAACTTCGACGAGTGACTACTCAGACTTCGTGGCACCTAGAGAGGCCTCGTCTGACCAGAAACCTTGGTGTAGGGACCCTCTACAATAGGATCTCTTGGTTTTTTCCTTCTCATTTCGGTGCTCTCGCTGTCCTACTGTTTGCAAACGCGCGAAATAGTGCAATTGGAGCCAGTGTAAGGTTGTCAAATGCTATATTTTGCAAATGGTGGGTCGTGGCACCGAACGGACTGTGCTGACACGTCCGGGTGGCCAGGTGAACGCTAGAGGAGGTGGTGTTTCGGTGCGTGAAATGGTCGTTACTTTTGGGCTACTTCGTTCGGGCGCAGTCCCTTAAGAGCCCTGAGACCAAAATATCATTCAACTTCAACGGTGACTACTCGGACTCCGTGGCACCTAGAGAGGCCTCGTCTGATCCGACACCTCGGCGTAGGGACCCTCTACAATAGCCTCTCTTAGTTTTTTCCTTCTCATATCGGTGCACACGCGTAAGTATGGTCTTGTAAACACTTGGGGAGGAGTCGTTTTCAAAATTTACAACTTTTTCAAAATTTACAACTTTTTCAAAATTTACAACATTTTCAAAATTTACAACATTTTCAAAATTTACTTGACTTTTTCAAAATTTACAACTTTTTCAAACAATGAAAGCTTCTCTTAGCTTCGAGAATTTAAAATTCTCTACTAACAGTGCCAACCACGTGAAGGTGGAAGCTTTTATGGCACCACTAACCTAAATAAAAGTGTTAGTCAAAGAAATTTAAGTTTCAAATCAAAACCATATATACTATAGATAGATATAATGTACGTGCAAAATACACAAATTTAAAATAAAATATATATTCAAACTTAAATCTAGATCTTTAATTTCTAAAAATTTATATATATATATAAATTGAAAAGAAATTATATATATACCAGACATGCTCGCATTGTAAATTCATTCCAATGAACCATCAGGATCGGATCTACTCTGAATAGCAGACAAGATTGCTTCATGATCTGACTCTCGAACCTTCCAAAGAATCTTGTTATTAGGCCTTCCTCGATATCTATACAACTGAATATTTTTTGCTAGAACTAGATGTGAATATAAGATTATTTTCCTGTGTGTCTCAAAGTCTTCAAACACCCAAACAGAGGAGTTTTTTAATGGATACCGTCGAAGCCAAGTTCTAGTAACTACCACTGACCCTGTAGGATACTTAATATCTTCACCATCTATAATAGGAGAAGTCAACTTCTTTCTTTCCTCGATGCAATGACATAAGAAATAGTCTGTTCCTTCTTCATTGTCTTCTAATCGCATTACTGCAAACACATGTCCTACAAAAAAATGACCAAGGAAAGTTCAACAAATCAAATTTAAATTACATATTAAAATTTCAATGGACATATAAAGTTTAATTTACAAAAATTAAATAAATATAACCATATTCATACCTTGTCGCACCAAAATTGAAATTTCATCAAAGTCCTTGGATGTTGTAACTTCATCTGCAAAACAAGTCGTAATGCTTGTGGAGGTTGATAACTAGGAAGCGGAGTTAGAGGCCTACAATTCCATCTTTCCACCCATTCTTGTGAATCACACTCAGTAGTGACAAATTCGATACAAGATGCACAAAAGCATGTCAACTTTCTTGTCCATACGGCCCATGAAGTAGCATCTGAGCTACAAATGAGTGCATATCACCTGGACCCAAGGTGAGTGTCATACAATCCTCGTAGTTAGCAATATGTTTTTCCTCTATCAACCAAAAATATCTCAGAACCGTGTGAATTTTCTTGAGAACCTTGGGCCATGTTGTGACACCATTCCACTATGCTCTTTGCATCTTTTAATTCAGCACCATCTTTGTACTTCAACTCTTCTCTCTTGCAAGAGCTCTTTTCACACATGTCTTTGCACCATCATGCTCTCCTTTTCCATGTCCAAATTTCGGTGAAACTCCAAATATGTTGCACACCCATCTTGACGTGTATTCTGCTTCATCCAATAAAACATTCGTGCATTCTTAAAATAACTGAAACACCCTTGCACAAATTCAAGTAGAATGAGTATGATCATCACCGATATAAAAGTGGTACTCTCTTAATATTTTTCGATCATTCTCCAGCTTTTCGGAGAGAATGTAGAAATGCTATATGCACAAAAATGGCAACTTGTACTTGAGTTGTAATATTGTGATTGAACCTCCATTTGTGGTTGTAATGTGTAATTCTCTGTAAAATCGATCACCAAACAATAGTACCAATAGGAAATGTGTCTTTGCATAGCTTGAATTGTTCATCCAACCATTGAGCTCTATGTGTATGCCTCGCATACTCATAAACAATTTCATCCTTAAATTTTCTCATAAATTAAAAAATGGGCATTTGTTACAGTAACTAGCTCACACCGTTTCACTCTTTTCCATCTTTCAACTGGTATGCAACTGATTTATATTTATCAAACTCAACTAAATTATGTCCTATTGTACCTTTAATTTTCTCATGGATGCAACTTTCCAATTTAGGTAATCCGCCGCATGTACTACAACTTCCATCTAAACAATCCTAACTATAAAAAAATTGTCCAACTTCTTTTTCACAAAATATAGTAGGAATGAAATCCCTGGAAGATATTGGTGGAACTTGAACACCACATTCTAGATAACATAGTTTCGTAATGAAAATTAGAACGAATACGTAAAATTTAGCATAATGCATCACAAATTCAACATGTTGCCTCAACAACAAGTGGTGTGAGCATGGTTGATTTTCACATAGAATGGTTTCAACATTTCAAAAACATTGACTAATATTAATTTCCGGATTCTCTTGTTCAAACTTACGAAAAAATTGAGTTTGAGTCATATCTAAGAAATGCTTTGGATGTGGTTCACGATTAGTAGAACCAACTCTCCGTTTTATAACATCTCTTGTATTAGGTGAAACTCTAGTGTTATCATGCCAAAATTTAATAACAACTTCTCTTATAGCATCAGAATTATTTTTGTCCTTACGCGGTGCTCTAGCAGAAAATGCCCAAAAATCGGCATTATTGAGTGATTGAAGGATATTACATCTTTCAATTGCTTTCATTAGAGTTTTTCGATTAACTTGCAACATTCGACTTGTTTGCGTAATCAAATATTGTTTTTTATTGATTCACTTACAACACTAGTAGCAAGTACACGACACACAATATTACTATCCCTAGTGCGTCTCTTGACACCAATAGTGTGATATGCATCATGAAGGTTTTCAACAATTGTAGAGGTTTGTCCACGTATATTAGATGTTGTCAATCCTAAGGTGTTTAATGTAGGTCTCATTTTAATCAATTTCATCAAACTAACCAACAACTGACATCTTTGGGAATCATTTAAAATTTCAAAATGATTATCCCAAATTTCAGTGGCTTTTCTTCTGATTTTTCGTTCAGAAAGTTTGTCAGACATTGGTTTCAAAATGTTTTCATCAATTTCAATAAAAAAATTAGGTTTCTTATGTAAAATCCTAGGAGGTGTTTTTGTCAAATTTTGCTTGTCTACAGTTTCAACATGAATTTCCTTATTTACATTTTCATCATCTCCTTCAATTTCAACATTTGCTACATCATGAGTATTTAATTCTTCTTCAACATTGACAGTAAAAACTTCTTCATCACGAGTATTTAATTCAACTTCAACATTGATGGAGAAACATTACCTAGTTCTTCATTGCTTACAATAGTTGGGATTGAAGATGAACCTCTTCTAGATTCACGAAGTTTCCGCATTCGCTCAGCATTTTGAATTTTGTTGGCCTCTAATTCGTTTGGTGCTTTTTTACTTAATGACTTCCTTTTTTGACTTCGTTTTTTGTCTCCCATGATGTTTTGCTTCCGATGATAAGAAAAACGTGCAGAAAAAGACAGAATTTCATAGTAATTCATACGGTAAGGTCAGAGAGTAAAAATCACATGGTAATTCGAGCATTGGGATGTGTGTAAATATGATTTATAAACCGCGATCGTGCTTTATAAACCGCGATCACTCTTTATAAAGCGCGCTCATGCTTTATAAAGCACGATCGCGCTTTATGTTTAAAAACCGTGATCGCGGATCTATCTGCCGAACCTAAGGCTCGAAAATCTTTGTTTTTCACCAACCAAAGCTATGGAAGGTCATTATGAAGTGTAAAAGGTCAAAAAACCTCAAATCTGCTCTTCCAAAGACTTGAACCATGCTAAAAAACTGAAAACATTTCACAAAAATGGTGCCATCGCGTAGGGGAGACTCTTAGCTTCATAGAAATATTGTTTTTAAAGTGAATAGAATAAGATAAATATCATTTTATAATTTTTTACTAACAATAGGTCTTTAAGACATTTTTTCCCATGAATGTTCATGTCTACATTTAAGACTATAACTTTTGTTTCGCTTATCAAAATATGATAAAACTTATACCATCCCAAGCGTGGACAAATTCTATACACGTTAAAAAAAAATTGATTTCGATATTTTTTGATATAGTTATGGCGGGCAAACGGAAAGCGCTCCATTTTCTAAATATTTTCAGACCACTTTCACGGAAAAAATCATAAAAAAAAATTGCTAAAAAAATACAAAATAAAATCCATCCCAAGATAGACAACTACATCTAACGTTTCACCAAAGGAAAAAAAAAAAAGATTTGGTCATCCAAAATGCGGGCAAACGGACTACAATCTTATAAGTTTTTTAAAAAAAAAAACTAAGTCATATAATTTTAAGTGTTTAATATAGCTAAACTTGTCTGTTTTTTACAAAAATTAGTATTTTAGAAACTAGATTCCGAATGCTATGATTCATATTTATATAATTTTTCTAATTTAGAGTGCGTGTATAGCTAATAATCCCTACAAGTTGATATTTTGCTGTTTTTTGCAATATGATGTCCACGGATGACCCTATATTTGTCCATCAACTTCCTGCACTTACCCATATTCTTGATCTAATTACGAGTGAGGAATGGAGTCTTATATAGACTGAAAATCCACTTCTATCTCAGTATAGTATGCTTCAAAATTTCTTAGTATATAATGGATGTGCACGATCTTAGGTTCAACTTATGCACACTAGTGTCCCGTGCTCTCTCTATTGGGCTATTTATTCAACAATCCTAGGTTATTTTTACTATGTTGAGCCTTGTGGGAGTATGGAGGGATAACTTAGGTAGAAACTATGTTAGTTGTATTATTTGATATATTTTTTTACTAGCCGAGGCTTGATGTCCGAGTGCCAACAAATCAACGTGTACCATTTGGTTTCCATATGAGGCCATAAAGTGATTGCAATGTGCTATTTCTTTATACGTATTTTATTCATAAATTGATCATTATCTCATTTCTTGTTAGAACCAACAATTTTTTTGATTGATGTGTTCTTATATTTTGGGAATTTTATTTGGTTGTTACACTAACATGTGGGATTTCACAATAACTATGGCTATTTGGCCATTTGTTTTGCTTAGTTTTAAATTTGCATATCAATTTTTTTTATAGCCTAGCCCAAGGCTTGGGATTTTTGCCACTTGGCATTTGAAATGGATTGTTACATTGGTTCTAATGTCGTAATGTGTTGGAATAGGGTCATGGGATTCAACATGTAGTGGGTGAAGCTATGGACCCACTTCGTTGTATGAGGGTATGCCCCAAGGAGTTACGAGATAACTAGCGGGTTGTTGAACTATGAGTTATTATGTCATTAGGGTTAGAGGTGTTTGGACCTTATTTTCTCGGGGTCATAGCATGAGTGGCCTCTTTTATGGTGTAATAATAGATTTGAGGGAGGGATAAGATATTTATATACATGGATGGAGCATTTGGAGGTACATGCAGAGGTGTTTTTATGTTTTGGGAGGTATATGGAGTTGTTTTGTGACACTTTGGGAGGTATATGGAGATTTTATGTGATATTTTGGAAGGTATATGGAGATTTTTTTGTGATGCTTTGGGAGGTGTTAGGTGTTAGTATTATGATTTATGTTTACTCATGTGAGTTGGTTTTGTTTTTGATGTTGATGATTATTGATCCTCATTGAGGGTATGATTTGACCCCCTTTTTGACACTATATAACTAGAGTTATTGTCCCAAGTTATGTGAAACATTTATAAGTGTACTTGTTGGGAATTCCATATTGTAGTAGTCTGCTTA
The DNA here is from genome assembly GCA_018340775.1 of Taxus wallichiana var. yunnanensis. Lineage (NCBI taxonomy): Eukaryota > Viridiplantae > Streptophyta > Pinopsida > Cupressales > Taxaceae > Taxus > Taxus wallichiana. The sequence continues at coordinate 618,378,168 of CM031236.1, forward strand.
TGTTACGAGTACTATTGTGTTAGGGGCATGTGTGATAAGTACTATGTTGTGAGGGATATGTATGTTATTTCCATGGTTTTGTTGAGTTCTTATGATGTGATACGATCGTGGAAGTAGGTATTAAGGTGTTTCATGGGTCATTTGTGTTGTGTCGAGTTTTGTGCGACATCTTGAGGACAATTATTGTTGGGCACCCATAAACATAAGAAAATTGAAATAAGTAAAATAATGTCAAGGAAAATACTAATTGAGTAAAAAGTAAAAGATAAATCACTACCAATCTTTAGAGAAAATTAAAATTTAATATATTGTCGATTTAGTTTGCTTCCTTGTGGTTACATTTTAGTGGCATAGTTTGTTTCCATAGGAAATATTTTTCATTGTTTTTTTCTTAGCGTAATCACACTTGTAACTTTTCTTTGTGTCACATCGAGGACAATATTCTTATAAAGGGAGGGAAATGTAGTAGCCAATGTAAAACCAAAAGCAAAAAAAAAACAATAAAATAATAAAATAATATTATTTGTGTGGGATGTTGGGTGAAGGGTGACTGGTGGGGATGTGCATGAAGAATGACTATTGGTGTTAGGAGGTTGGTGTGTGGAGGAAAAGTGGAAAGGTATGGGTATCCAACGTAAGTAAGACCTATCATTTTCCTTGCATAATTATACAAGTGCTTCATTTGAGATCCAAAGGCCTTAACCACACTGAAACCCAAGTTAACATTATAAATTTAGTAGTATTTTGTAGCTGTAGTAATAAATAGAATATTAGATGGATCTTTATCGCAAATATATCGATGTAGTCATCCCAAAATCAGTTCATTATGGGCTAGATTAGTCCTGCATGTAAAGATGAACTGATACCAAAAATATATCCTCACTTTAGTACATAAATTGATAACTTTGGGTGTGTACCTATATTTTAAATCTTGTTCAATTGTCTCAAAGAGGAAACATCAGCTTTTTGCGGTTTTGTTTGTTGTATATAAAAAATAAATAAAGAGTTTGAGGATAAGGAGGGGATTTATTCGAACGTCTGGGTATGTTGATTTTCTTCTTATGCTCCTAAACATCTTTGTTGTGTGCCCGTAAACTTGATGTACCATTCGATGGTAAACAATGGCTACAAGTTCCCCCTTCCTGCTCTTTATCTTTTAAATGAATATTTTTGTTTTGTGTAAGATATTGAAGTGCCTATTCATTATTCCACTTATGGCTATATACAATTTGTCTCTTTTGCTCTTCCCTATGCCTAAGTGGAGTTGTGAAGTCGCAAAGGATGTGGTTGCAAAGCTTCAATGGGAATAGGTTCCTTCGATAACCGATTTTTGATAATGTTCTCCCATCCTGTGATAAGAAAGGGGAGATTTTGACTAAGAACGTGAATTGATTGAATAAATACATTTTACAAAATGTTTTGTTTAGGGATGAAGTCTTACATATTTTTCCCCTTATTTTTATATAGTGTTTTTCATGGAAATAAAGATATTTTAGAATTTTATGTATTTTCTTGGACGTTGGAGACTACTCCAAGATGTGCAAAATACGAGCTCGGAATATGGTATGGACATCCATCAAAGCATAAAAGATAGATGGATTTTGTCATATTTTGTAGTTCATGCAAATGCTATGCTAGACATGTATGTAAAATTTCAGAGCATGTATAAGGCATGTGAAGTGTTTGGAAAAATACCTTGCGTAAATGTGTTCTCCCGGACTATAATAATTGTAGGATAGGTAGAAATTAAATTTATGGTAAAGAAACATGAATCGCTTTGATATATTTCATCAAAGAAATGTAGATTCATTAAATGATCAAGTTTCTCGGATGTGCACAAATGGGTTTTGTTGAAGAATCTTTAGAGATGTTTGAGTAAAGGAAAGTGGATGGGAGCTTTCGAATGCATGTGGACTGCTTGAAAGAATGCTAAAAATAGTTGGAGCCTTGTGGAATGTGGGTGAAGCCTCTGAGCATCTCACACACCGCACATGATAATATTTTCTAGGCATGGTCTCCTTAACTTTATCTTTTATAATTTTCATATAATTTGGTTATTCATTTGCAATAAATAAAAATATTAAACTATTACTTGCTCAAACAATTGAATATTGTATCCAAATGGCTTGTCAGATAGATAAAAAAACAACACCTCATGATTTTGCTACCGACTTACAATTTGACCTCAACCATGTCGCGACCACAACCTCATGCATTGCTAAACCCAAGGTGTCAAAACTTGGTGCTTGTGTCCATTGGTTTTGGTGAGATATAGATGAGTTAACTAAAGCAACCGTTGCTTTCTACCTTGCAAAGTTATAAAAACATAATTTCAAGAGACTTGCAAAAGAACACTTTAAGCCTCGTCAAAGATATTTCAAATATCATGTGTTCCTTTTATGTAGAGAGTCACATCAAGAATTTTCTTGACCTCGTTTGATCGTTTACGCTTTATTTTCCACTCCTTTAAGAGCCACTGTTACTTTGTTTTGCATTTTTAGGGAGTTGCTAACAACACTAAAAAGTTGGGTTTCATTTTGGCTTGCGATTTGGACCCTGAGCAACGAAATATTTTTTTTGCCTTTGCAACCCTCTATTATTTTTAATAGACAACTTCCTGGAACCTTTAGTTTGGGAAAAATGCATTCATGGCTAGTTTGGCAAGGGAGTTTTGTAGGTCTCTTGTCATTGTTGACTAAGTTAAATTAGACCGATTACGACCGGTGGATCTAGAAACCTAGCCACCAATTGAAAACCATTTTCTCGTTTCAAATTCTGTTAGTTCCCATGAATTCCTTAGTATATAGGAGGACACATAGAAATTTACCTGTTGTGCATAGCTTGACATAAGGAAGCTTTTGAACATAGTTTCTTAGCCTCTGAGCTTAAATTGGGCATTTTTGCAACTAGTAGGAAAAATGTAAAAAAAAAAGTTGTAGGACCGAGTCAAGCTAGCAAACCATCATGGAAACTTATTAACACTTGTAAATAATTGTTTGGAACTCTATCTCGTGACTTGTTGTGTGAAATTTGACTTTTGGAAAAAAGTGTCTCTCTTCCCTACCTCTTTCTCTCTCATTAATTAATAAATGAACTTAAATCAAATCAAATGAATATATATATATATATATATAAATATATATATATATATATATATAACCCTCTCCTTTCAAATGTAAATTATTATTATTATGTAAATAGACAACTAAAAACGTTAATTATGTTAGATTTAGGTGGATGCCATGTCATCGATTCATCGCAATTTCCATACTCACATGGTTCGGAGAATGCAAGTAAGGTGGAAAAACAATGTGGTTGTAATGTATTGTGTAGTATTGTAATTTATATATGTTAATAGAAAATATATATATACGTATAATGTATTGCCATGTTACATAAAAGTTTATTATTGAAATTTTGTAATATGTATGAGATGCTAGTTTTAGGGATGCCTTGGGAAATGTGCATTTAACTATAGGTTTTCTTTTGATTCAAATTTACATATGGTAAAAGGGGGGCTGGATATATATGTTAAGTGAAATTGTAGAGGATAGTTCAACATTTTTCAAAGTATTAAAAGGTTTATTAGTGAAGTTTTGTAACATTTTTAAGATACTAGTGTTTAAGGGAAATGTTCATCTAAACATGGGTGTTATTTTGATCCCAAGTTTTGTATTGTAAAAGTTGGATTATGTTAAATGAATTTTAATCTAATATCTTAGAGTTCATTTCTAGTGTGTGATAGATGATTAAATAATTGGGTGTTGTGTTCTTTAACTTGAAAATGTAATAAATAAATCTAAACGAAATAGTCAACCCTAATAAAAAGATTCGTGCATAACTAACCTTCTTGTGTTATTCATTTTAGCATTGAAAAATAAGACCTTAGGATGAAATTAAAATATTTACTCTCTATGGCACCTTCTATTTAAGTAAATAAGAGCCCAAGTTTTATTTTATTGTCACATCCCATATGTTTAACGACATCATCGTGAACCCGATCATTAGGAATGGCGTGGTTAAAATTTCTTTGAGTATGTGTTTCCCTCCTAGGTTTGGTAATCATGTGTGTAGTAAGGAGAATGTGTTCTTGTAGGGTAGTACCCCATGGGAAACCAAAATTAAACATGGTGCACAATTCTCTTAGACAAACATACATGTTGAGTGGTGAAGATCGCCAACTAATCATTGAAGTCACCTTTAAGATTTGGGATCATAGATGAACTTGATACCCAATCTCAATCATCATTTGGGTTCTATGATGCAATACCAAGAGTTAATTGTGAAACTTAAGATCATTTTAGTGCATGATTAGTTATGGGAATGTAACCATAAGATGGCAATCTTGGAAAAAGGTTAAAATTAGGTCACTCATTTAATGTGTTTAAATGATCTTGTGGTGAGAAAAAGGACCCACGTTGTGTAAAATATAATGTGAACAATTACCTCTTACAATGATGAACTAATCCATCTTGGTCTCCAACTAATCCTACTATGTAATGGATGTCCATGTGAAACCATGTGATCATGTTCTTAGATAAAAATTCCTAGTATAAGAACTAGTTGTCTTGTGAGGATATAAATGTCCCTATTAACAAAAAATCTATGCAATTCATTACAAAAAGTGTATGAACCTCGTTAGGAAAACCTCTTAAGTTTGACATAAATGATACTTAGGAAACCTAATCTAGAAACAAAAATAAGGAAGTACGTTTCCATGTTAAGTTCCTTTGAATCTTGAATTACTTATTGGATCATAACCATAGAAAATTAAAATTGATGCTTGGCCTTGGGAAGTGTAAGCATGAGATGTTATCCCTCGAATAAATTGAAGTATGATCTTCCTTATAATGTGGTTTAACCCTCTTCTCAGTGGATAAAGAACCTATTTCATATAATACTTTTGTGTACTAAATAAACCATCAATTTAAATGAGTGAAAGAAACGTAACCCTAAATCTTTAAACAAAAACAATGAACTTCACATCCTTTAGACTTACACATGTTCCGTTGTGTAAGAGAGGTATGATATAAGATAAAATGCATGCCCCGAGGAGTGAATCCTAGGGATAATAACTAGTAGCCTTGTGTGTATGTAAATAGCAGTGTGTGTAAATAAATAGGATGATAAAGAATGAGTGAATTAAACAAGTAATTGAAATAATGTAGATGACCCTTATTCAACAAGATACACCGTAAGTTAAATGAGACACGGTATATAGGAAATCTAGCAAAAGGAAAAGGAATGTATGATTCTCACATTATGATCCTTCCTAGAACTTAAGTTAAATATTTAAACATGATTTTAATAAATTTGTAATCCTAAAAATATCGTACCATGGGAAGACCCTATCTATAGTTTTATATTGTATTTTAATCATTATGTTGTGCCTTGATATTTAAAAAAAAGTGTCCTTGATGTGCATCATGTGTTTTCATGTTGTTTATGTGGGTTAATATTTTTACAAACATATCTTGTGTTGTGCATTGTTTATATCTTGTAATTTCATGTATACTAAAACATAGCTAAAAAAATATTCTTTTTTTAACTATTGTATTTGTGTGTGTAAAATGCAGGTGTTACATTTGCATCGAGCAAATGTTCAAGCTTTATCGATCCTCGGACAGATTGGAGTTGTGGTGATTTTTCCATGGTGGTGGTGAATATGGGAAGAGTAGTGTTATATATGTTGTGATGTGACCAATAATTGTGAATATGCTAAGGTGCTTTCCTTGTTTTTTCAGCACCTTAGGATGGCACAGCCTTGAACGGCAAGGTTCAAAAAATGGAAGGGCTTACGGTGGATACCTAGGCACCCAGAGACGAAGAAGGGCGTGGTAAGCGACGAAATGCTTCGGGGAGTGGAAATTGAGCATAGATCCGTAGATTCCCGAATAGGTTAACCTTTTTAACTGCTGCCGAATCCATGGGCAGACAAGGGACAACCTGGCGAACTGAAACATCTTAGTAGCCAGAGGAAGAGAAAGCAAAAGCGATTCCCGTAGTAGCGGCGAGCGAAATGGGATCAGCCTAAACCGTTAAAAACGGGGTTGTGGGAGAGCAATGTAAGCGTCGTGCTGCTAGACGAAGCGGTCGGTGGAATACCGCACCCTAGATGGTGAAAGTCCAGTAGTCAAAAGCTTCCAGACCTTACCCTCTACCCAAGTAGATGGGGATATTATGAACGAATATGTTGTGCACGTCCCTTAGTGTGTATTGGTTATCATGTTGATGTGCTTGTGATGATAGTATTCACTCTCTTTTCATGGATTAAATAAGCAATTCATGTGTGATGTGCCACCTTGTTGTGTGTAAAAATAATGTTATCATGGATTGAAGAGTTTTGGAGTGCCTTATTATTCTGTGATATGTAGGTTTGATTATGTGTTGCTGGACAAAATTAATGTATAGTGAATTGGATTGTATCATGATGTCACCACCGCATTGAAATGAATCGTGTTTGTCACCCTGTTTTATTACGATTGGTTATATGTTGTAAAGTTATTCATTGTGTTTACCATAAATATAATTTATGTAATATGTGATGGTTCATGTCATTAATTAGGGGCATATGGTTATCATATGACCCCTATTTTGCATTGCTTGCACCTTGGGTGCATTATGAGGAAATGTGATGTATCATAACACATGAAAGTAATGATTGTGTTTTACCCTATATATATACCTTGCATAAGATGTTATGGTTAATGTCTATGAGTCACCATTGTGTTAGTGATGTAGTTATGTGTTATGTTGTGAACCTTACACTAGACGACCCTAAGGAAAGTAATCGTTAAGAGTGTATGTGTGGAGAGAGGAGGTGTGAACAAAGTTTTCATAATCTTGAGATGAGTATAAGTGAGGAAGTGGAGTCTTATATAAACTGAAAACCCCACTTCTATTTATTTATAATACTTTGAGCTTCCTCAATTTATTTTGGATGTGCACCACCTTAGGCTCAACTTATGCAAACTAGCATCTCCTTCTCTCTCCCACTAGGTATTTCATCAAATAATCCTAGGTGATTTTTACTATGTTGATCCTTGTGGGAGTATGGAGTGATGATTGAGGTAGATACTATGACATAGTTATTATTTGATATGTTATTTTATGATCCCAAGCTCAATGTTCGAGTTCCAACAACTCGATGTGTACCCCTTTGGTGGCCGTATGAGGCCACAAAGTGATTGTAATGCGCCATTTCTTTATTTGTATTTTATTCGTAAATTGATCATTATCTCTAATCTTGTCAAAACCAGTAGTTTTCTTGATTGATGTGTTCTTATATTTTGGGCATTTTATTTGGTTGTTGCACTAACATGTGGATTTTTGCACTATGGATATTTAGCCATTTGTTTTGCTTAATTTTAAATTTTCATTTCAAGTTTAATTTTTTTTTATCCTAGCCCAAGGCTTGGGATTTTTTCCACTTGGCATTTGAAACAGATTATTATGTTGGTTCTAATGTCGTAATATTTTGGATAGGTTCATGGGATTCACAATGGAGTGGTTGAACATATGGACATGCTTCATTGTATGGGGGTACATGACCCCAAGGAGTTACAAATAACTAGCAATTTGTTGAACCATAAGTTATTATGTCACTTGGGTTAGAGGTGTTTGGACCTTATGTGCTCAAGGCCATACAATGATAAACATCTTTTAGGGATTGATAAGATATTTGAGGGAGTGATAAGATATTTTAGGGAGGGATAAGAGATTTGTGTGCATGGATGGAGAATTTGGAGATACATGGAGAGGTTTTGCATGATGGTTTTGTTTATTATATACAAAAAAATGAAGAAATATTTTGAGGATAAGGAGGGGATTTATTCAAAACATCTAGATATGTTTATTTTCTTCTTCTTCTCCTAAACATATTTTTGTGTGCCTATATCCTTACTTGCACAATTCTCATGATAAAAATGACTAAAAGTTCTCCCTTCCTACTCTTTATATTTTATACGAAAGCGCTTTTTTTTTTGTTTCAGATAATGAAAGTGCCTATTTGCTATTCCACTTATGGCTCTATAATATTTGTTTCTTTCACTCTTCCCTACACCTAAGAGGAGATATGAGGTCGCGAGGGACATGGTAGCAAGATTTAATGGGAATATGCACCTTAGGACATTTTAATTTTTATAATATTCTCCCCATCTTGTGCTAAAAAGGGAAAATTTTTACCTAGAATGTGAACTATTTGAGCAATTACTTTTTACAAAGTGCATTGTTTTGGGACGCAGACTTACATATTTTTCCCATTATTTTGATATAGTGTTTGTTATGGAAATAAGGAGATTTTAGTATTTTGTGTCTTTTCCTTGACGTTGGAGACTACTCCAAGCCTCAGTGCAAAAATATGGGCTCAAACAGGTATGGACATATCTTAAAGCATAAACGATAGAGGAATATTTTTTAGATGTTGTAGTTTCAAATGCTATGGTACACGTGTATGAAAAAAGTGAGAGCATGGACAAGGCACGTGAAGTTTTTGGAAATATACCTTGCAGAAATGTGTTCTTGTTGATCGTAATAACTCTAGGATACATAGAAAATGAATTTTTGGGAAAGGAAGATGAACCATTTGATGTATTTCCTTACGAAATGTAGCCTCGTAAAATTATTTACTTTCTCGATGTGCACAAATGGGTTTTTTTGAAGAAGCTTTAGATACATTTGAGAAAAGCAAAGTAGATGGGAGCTTCCAAATGTATGGGGACAATTTGGAATACTAAAGAGAGTTGGATCCTTGTGGAATGCGGGTGAACTCGCCCCGGACCATCTCATACACCATGGATGCTAACATTTTCCAAGCACGCTCTCCTTACCTTTATCTTTTACAATTTTCATAGAATTTGGTTATTCATTTGCAATAAAATAAAAAATATTAAACTCTTAGTGGCTCAAAAATTGAATATTTTAACCAGAGGGCTAGTGAAATCAATAAATTAACACCTCGTGATTTTTGCTACCGACTTACAATTTAACCTCCGAAACATGTCGCAACCACAACCTCATGCATTTCTAAACCTAGGGTGTCAAAACTTTGTGCTTGTGTCCATTGGTTTTGGTGAGAGCTAGATGAGTTAACTAAAACAACCATTGTTGTCTACCTTGCAAAGTTAGAAAAATGTAATTTCTAGAGACTTGCAAAACAACACTCTAAGCCCCGTAAACTAGATTTCAAACGTCGTATGAGATACTTGTTACATGGATAGTCACATCTAACATTATATAGACCTCATTTGACCTTGTGTGCACTCTATTCACCACTCCTCTAGGAGCATTGTTACTCCGTTTTGTATTTTTATGGAGAAACTAAAACTGAAAAGTTGGGTTTCATTTTGGCTTTCCATTTGGACCCTGACCAACAAAATACTTTCACACCTTTGCAAACCTCTAGTATTTTTACTACATAATTTCCTGGAACTGTTGGTTTCAAAAATAGATTCTTTCCTAGTTTTGCAAGGGGTTTTGTAGACATCTTGTCGTTGTTTACTAAAGTAAATTATATTGATTATGACTTGTGGCTCTGTAGAGACCTAAATTAATTGAAAACAATTCACCCATTTCAAATTTTGTCAATTCCTTTGATTTCCTCATATTTAGGAGGAAATTTTGGAAATTACACATATTGCATTGCTTAATAGAAGGAAGATTTTGAATGCGGTTTCTTAGCCTCTCAAAGCATAAATTGGGTGTTTTTGCAATTAATAGGAAAATGTAAAAATAAAGTTGTAGGACCCTAGTCAAGTTAGCAAACCATCGTGGAAAATTATTAACACTTGTAAAAAGATATTTCTAGAACCGAGTAAAGTTAGCAAACCATCATGAAAACTTATTAACACTTGTAAATAATTTTTTGGAACTCTATCTTGTGACTTGTTGCGTGAAATTGGACTTTTGGAAAAAAATGTTTCTCTCTTCCCTACCTCTTTCTCTCTCCTTAATTAAGAAATGAAGTAAAATGAAATGAAATGAATATATATCTCTAACCCTCTCCTTTCAAATGAAAATTATTGTTATTATGCAAATGGATAACTAAAAACATTAATTATGCTAGATTTAGGTGGATGTCATGCCAATGATTTATCACTGATTTAATGCTCACATGGTTTTGCAGGATGTAAGTAAGATGGCAAAACAACGTGGTTGTAATTCATTGTGTATTATTGTAATTTAGATATGTTGATGGAAAAATATATATACGTATAATGCATTATCATGTTAAAGAATAGTTTATTATTTAAATATTGTAATATGTCCGAGATGTTAGTTTTAGGGATGCCTTGGGAAATATGCATTTAACTATAGGTGATCTTTTGATTAAGATTTACATATGGTAAAATGGGGGTTGGATACATATTTTAAGTGAAATTGTAGAGGATGGTTCACCATTTTAAAAATTATTTAAAGGTATATTTGTGAAGTTTTATAACATTTTAAAGATGTTAGTGTTTAAGGGAAATGTCCATTTAAACATGGGTGTTATTTTGATCCCATGTTTTGTATTGTAAAAGTTTGATATTATGTTAAATGAATTTGAATTTAATATCTTGGAGTTCATTTTCAGTGTGAAATAGATGATTAAATAATTGGGTGTTGTGTTCTTTACCTTGAAAATTCAATAAAGAAATCTAAATGAAATAGTCAACCCTAGTACAAAATTTGTGCATAACTAACCTTCCTATGTTATTATTTTTAGAATAGAAAACTAAGACCTTAGAATGAACTTAAAATATTTACACTCTTTGGCCCCTTCTAGTTAAGTAAACAAGATCCCAAGTTTGTGTTTATTGTCATAACCCATATGCTTAAACACATTGATGTGAACTCAAGGATTAGGAATGGTGTGGCTAAAATTCTTCTTGAGTATGTAGTTCCCTCCTAGGTTTTGTAATAATGTGTGTAGTAAGGATAGTGTGTTCTCATAGGGTACTACCCCATGCGAAAGAAACATTAAACATAGTGTAAAATCCTCTTCGACCGACATACATGTTGAGTGGCGAAGATCGAAACTAATAGTGGAAGTCATCTTTAAGAGATAGGATCTCGTATGAACTCAATACCCAATCTCAATTTTCATTTGGGTTATATGATGCAATACGAAAATTTAATTGTGAAACTTAACCACATTTTAATGTATTATTAGTTGTGGGAATGTAACCTAAGATGGTGTGTTTGGAAAAAGGTTAAAATTACGTCACTCATATAATGTGTTCAAACAATCTTGTGGTGAGAAAAGGAGCCCACTATGTGTAAAATATAATGTGAACTTTTACCTCTTAAAACAATGAACTACTCCATCTTTCTCTCACACTAGCCTTATTAGGTAATGGATGTATGATATGAAACTAGGTGATTATGTTCTTACGACAAAGCCCTAATATAGGGATAGTAGTCTCATGAGGATATACATTTCCCTATTAACAAAGGGTCTACACATTTCATTAAAAAAAGTGTATGAACCTCCTTAGGAAAACCCTCTTTACTTGGACGCAAACGATACTCAAAAACCTAATCTAGAAACAAAATTAAGGATGTACGTTACCATGTTAGTTTCCTTCAAATCCTTAATTAGTTGTTGGATCATAACCATATCAAAAATATATTTTATGCTTGGCCTTGGGAAGTGTAAGCTTGAGATGTTATCTCTCAAGTAAATTAAAGCATGATATTCCTTACAATGTGGTTTAACCCTCTTGTTGTGGTTAAAATACCTATTTCATGTAATACTTATTGCGTGATGAAATTAACCATCAATTTATCAAAGAGTGAATAAACTTGACCCTAAATCCTTCAAAAAATTAACATCCTTTAGAGTTACACTTTTTCTGTTATCTAACAAAGGTATGATATAAGATCAAGATGCATGCCCTTAGGAATGAAGCCTATGGATAATACCTAGTAGACTTGTGTGTTAATAAATACCATGCTAAAAAAATGAGCAAATTAAACAAGTAATTAAAAAAATGTAGATGACCCTTATCCAACGAGATACATTATATGTTAAATGATATAATGTATAAAGGAAATCCAACAAAAGGAAAAGGAATGTATGAATCTCACATTATGAGCCTTCCTAGATCTTAAGTTAAATATTCGAATATGATTTTAATAAATATGTTATCCTAAAAATATCATATCATGGGAAGACCCTATCTATAATTTTATATTGTAGTTGAATCATTATGTTGTGCCTTGTCATTTGAAAAAATTGGCCTTTATGTGCATCAAGTGTTTTCATGTTGTTTTGTGGGTTAATGCTTGTGCAAAATATCATGTGTTATACATTGTCCTAAGTTATCTCCTGTAATGTCATGTATACTACAAAGTAAGAAAAAAACTATTCTAGTATTTTTATTGTTGTATTTGTGTCTCAGAAAATGTGGCGTTACATGGATGGTAGTATAACAAAGGAAGAAAGGACATAGAAAAATCAAATCCAACACAATTTCAGTCATGGAATGATGGTGTGAGAAGGTTGGTTGCGGATTTTTGTTTTGTTGTTGTTAATCTTCTATTTTTTAGTTGTATTATGGGCAATTCATTTTTACTATTGGGATTTCATGTCATATCTTTATTTTGATCTTTTTGTTTTGTTAAATTTGTATCTTGAGCCTTTCTATATAAGGGTATAGTCCCTTTCAAAATAATATTTACCAATAATAAAAATAATATTTTTACAAATTTTCCAAGATTTAATATATTTCTATCTTTTTATAATAAATAGATTCAAATCATTTTTAATTAAGCATATGTAAATTAAAAGTGAATACAATTTTTTAATTTGAATGTCAACTCATATTGCAAAAATTAAATTAATAGAATGCTATTTTTATTCATTAATTCGGCTTTTAGCATAACTTTTTTACATTAAGGAGTAGTAAGTTTTACGTATCAATTTTTCCAAGCATTTTTTTAATTGATTCATATATACATAATAGTAAAATAGGCATAATTTTAATAATATTAATTATTTATAATATTATATTAAATCTTACAAATGATCTAGATTCTTCAAAATAACATTCAATAATTTTATATTTCATCAAAAAAAATAATAGATGGTATATTATATTTATCATTTTCTTTTTCTTTTTTGAAATTATTCAAAATGATGAAGAAATTCTAACTGAAATGATTTATTTTAGGAAATAAATAATATTACACTTTAGTTATAATAAGTATCTTTTTACATTTAAAACTATATTTTAGAAGGAGACATCTATATCAGCTTGTAATTTAATGTATTTCTTAAATATCTAAATTATCAACAATTTTAACTATAAAATATAGATTAGTAACAACTAAATTTATATATTATTTACATTGTAATTTATGATAATGTAGAAGGGTATCATTTTTTATAAGTTATCCACATTAAAGTTTCTGATGTGGTTTATCATAACTTAAGTTTAAGTGGTGTGAATAATTCTCAATTTTATTGTTAATTTCATAGAAATTTGAAAAGTGTAAGATCTTGAGGGTATCATTTTTATATGTTCTTTACATTAAATTTTTGGATGCTGTTTATCACAACTTAAGTTTGAATGATGTGGTTTGCATTTTTAATATTATTTTAATGTTTTGTCTTAATTATTCCAAAACAAAAAATTTTTAAAATTGTAGTGGTGTAATTTTTCATGATTAATATGATTAAATTTTTCAATCCTAGAATGTTCATCATATAGTGCACAATATCAAAAACTTCATGTAATTTTTCATGATTCATATATGATTAAATTTTTCATTCCTAGAATGTTCATCATATAGTGCACAATATAAACAACTAGATAAAAGTGTTTTGAATGGCTCATGATAGATATATTTTATATTTATTGGTAATAAAAATCATTAGTGTATAGTTTTGACAATTATTGTTTAAACCTTAGATATGGTGTGCAAAATTGAAACTATGATCCATTATATTTGGCTTGTGTGCATTATTCATAATTGTAGTTTAAATTCTTTTATTTCAAACCATGCTTTGAAAAAATGTGATTTATCCATAATTTTTTTGAGAATAATACTATTCCACAATTTGAAATTTGACTTTTATAATTGTGGAATATCTACATTATATTTATATTTTTTTGTAAAATGTTGAGAAATCACAATTTTTTCACAAAACTAATATTTTGTGGATAACTATGTGGATAAATGATCCTAGTTCTAGTAGTGATGGTTCCTATCAACAATTATGAAATAAAAATAGTTTGAATCAGGATATAAAGATAATACAAATAACAAAAGCATGTGTAGTGCCCACTCCTCTTCGACATTATTTACATTATGTTGATATAACTTTTAGATCGATACTTAGACATTTCTATTTTGATACATTGGTTCAAGTAGAAGGGAGACTATGTAGAGATTTAGACTATTAACATGTTGTGATTCATGTTTTGATTATGTTAGTCTAGATGAAATTCGTATACAATTTGATATATGTTTATTTGCACTATTTGGATTTCATACTAACACGTTATACTCTGATGTTCCGAGTAGAATTATTACTTAATTTTAGATGATGAGTATTAATTTTTATATGTATATTTGTCTTGATGTTGTTAATACAACATAAGGTCCGAGAGGTATTTTGTTGTGTAGCAGATATTTTATCACATATATCGAAAAGGGATATAGGACCAACCAGGGGCATGATGTCATGAGTTGAGGAACATGACCAAATTTGACAACTTGTGTAATGTCATGTTGTGTTATTTTTGCATCCCTAGTTAGTAGGTTTCCCATTTGGGGGATGACCTCACATATATGGCCAAGGGGTGAAATGTTTTCCTTTATTTTAATTTTTGTATGAGTTTTATTTGTGTACATGTATTTAATAACTGAAATTTTTGTCACTTTATTAATAATTATAATTGTGTCTTAATTAGCTAATCCAACTTAAGTTATTAATTAAAATAAATATATGACAAATTTATAATTAAGAGGGTAGATGGTCCTTGATATATTGTGAATGTAAGTTGGATTTGTGTTTATTTGTGTGTGATGGACTTACCTCAACTTCAAAATTTAGATTTTGACTTGGGAGGCTTGTGGGACAAGCTAAGCTTATCTCATGCCTATTAAATTCATCCAACAACCATACCTATTGGGTGGGAAGTTGATTTTAACTTATTTATCCTTTTTGAGTGTAAAAGGGTGAACATAATTGTGCTTTCCTTCTTACCATAGTTAATTTTGTCATTAGAAGACATGGTGTGTGAGTTCGAGTGTCTTTTAGGTTGTCATAGTCTTACATGTTTATTTATTGTCTTGGGCATGGTGTTTTGACTCTGTGTGGGAATTGAAGAATGATGAAGTGGCATCCTACATGGATCCACCTCATCATTCTCACATTCCATTTCAATTTATTGATTTTAATTTTGATGGAATTGGGGTTACTTGTTCATTTTCTTCCTTTGACATTTTTAAATTGGGAGCTTGTTGGAATTGCTTTTAAAATTTCTTGGCTTGAGGTGTCAAATAATTTTGGAGTGAATTTTCTTGGAATTCTCATGGAAAGGTAGGATCTCCATCCTTGTATTTTTCTTATTTAGGTTTGTAAATGTGAAAAAATATTTGTTTAATAGTTTATAAGTTTGTGAATGTGTTTTGTGTGGTTGGGTAGTATGCCTTAAGTTGGGTGTGGGAGATGGACTTATGGGACCATTGGGGAGGGAAAAGGGAGTTTGTGAGGCATGCATTTGGTGGGAGTGTGATTGGGAGTTTCACCTATGGGGAGTGAAAAGGAAATCATGGTCATATTGTTGCATACTTGCAAGGGAGAGATAAGGTTGTTTTGTTGTTTTGTGCACATGGAGGCTTTAGAAAAACTCCCACTTCACTTGGGAGGAAAATGGAGGTGGTTTCCCATAGTCTACGCTCCATTTGGTTTGATATTAAACATATGTATTGTTTGGGAAAATTTGTAAGTTTTGTTGAGTGTGTCCATTTTGATGTCTTGAATATTTTGGAATGTATGTTATTTTTTGTGGAAGCCATGTTTGTTGAAAATATGTCAAATGTTTCTCAAGATCCCTCATTGTTCCTTGGTTGGGCCTCGGGTTCCATTAAGGGATGGCTTCTCCTCTTAATGGATTAAAGGTTTGTGGAGAGCGTTTCCTAATCCCCCTTCCTTGTTGTGGAAGACTCAAGAATGCAAAATTGAAGTTTCAAGTTTGGATATGTAACGCCCACAAATTTTGGAAAACGAAACCCAAACCCAAACATAGATTATACTAGAAAATTATGGAATATTTTTTTGTTAAAGGACGAATGCAACGTTAAGTTAATCCCTAGGTTAATAAATGATCGTCACAAAATTAATTAAATAATAATATTTAAATAAAATAATTGATTTAATCTATGATTAGGTTTAACATACTTCATTCAAATGATCCTAAATAAATTTAATACAATGTTTCCTAAGGTCATGTTTAATTAATTAATTAAAGTCCAAGTAAAAATAACCCTTTCATTTACACACAAATAATTATTTAATTCTCCATTGAATAAGAAACTAGACTAATAAGGGGAAAGTTTATTTAATTTAATTCAAGAATAACGACAATAACTAAATTTACTTTCAAAACACACTAGTGGCCCCATTTAAAAAGAGACCCATGTGATCAAATGATCACCTTACCTACTTTCACCTAACATTTGTAGGAGACATTTTGGGCCATTAGATGAATCCAATCTAGGTCATTGGATGAAGGGATTTCAAATCAACCCTAAAATCTCTAAGGAAGACTTTTATTCATTTCTTTCATTTTGATTTTGCAGGGTAAGGGAAAATGGAAATTGAGGAAGCCATGAGAGAGGGATGGAAAAGCTTGGGATGGATACACCCATCCCCCAACCTTGTTTATTTTACTTTTTAGATCTCTATTCTACCCTATTAAAGGTTAGAGATAAATAAAATTTCATTTTATTGTTGTACGATTAATTTAATGGAATACCCATTTGGGTGTTTTTCATTAGATCTAAAAGATCTGCTTTTTTTTGTTATTTTTTAAAGTTGCATTTATTTTCTTTTCTTAAGCAAATAAATATACACAAAAACTCCTTTTATAAAATAATTATACACTCACACACACACACATACTGAATGTATATATGCATATATATAAATATACCGATTTTCTTATAGTTTAATAAACCCGAAATAAAAATTTATATGGATCATTAAACGCGCGCGCATATATATATATATAAATATATAATATATATAACATGGTCGCGGCCTCGTTAAATCTCTTCACACAGTCCGCCACAAGGAATAAAGGAAAATTTTCAAGGTTTGGTGGGGATTATTCCCACCGTATTTTATTTAAGTTAATAAATAATAGGAGCCCTTAACACTCCTTTTCACACAATAAAAGCCACGGCTCAAAACAAAGCAAAATAAACTTTAGTTATTATTGTTTTCCTCTTCTTTTTATAAACTTTATTTATTGTTTAGTCATTATACTATATGGTAAGGATTTTTACTACTATGTATGATTATAACTAATATATATATATATATATATATATATATATATATATATATATATATATATATATAGTATATATTATTTTAATTATTATTATTAACTTATAATGATATTAATATCATTACAATAATAAAATAAAGTTTGAACTTAGTTATATAAATTTATCCTTATAATGAAACTTTAATTAGAGTCATATCAAGAGAAGAATGGTATAACATCCTACATAATAAATTCAATCCTAGATCACATTTAAGAAAAAGGGGCAATATACTTTATTTTTATTTGTCCCATTTAAAACTAATATTTATAGATTAAAATAATTTCTTACACAAATAGATACACTTAATAAAAAAGAAAATATATTCATACTCATTTTGAAACACAAATTAACATCCTACTTCCTTTCAACTAAACTAAAATGCAACTATGGATTTTGTCTTCTAATATACTTTTCATTCAATTCAACGATAGTAATATTTATTTTCCTCTTTTAACATTGAACAAGGAAATTTATTTCACAATTCAAGTGCAACATAACAAGATACTCATTTCTCTTAAAATAAACTATGTCACATTTTTTTATTTATTTTGAAAGAATGAAACAACTTAAAATAAAGAGAGAGATGCCTTACTAATTCTACCCATTCTAGGTTTCCTATTTCATTTAACCAATGCAGAAAATTTAGAAGTTTCTTTTCACACCAACACAAATGAAAATATAAATTCTTCATATGAGCACTCTTAAAAGAGTTTACAAGATAAGATGATTTCAAGGAATAAAACAACTTCATCACAAAACTAACAATTTTACAATGCATCCCCTCAAAGTGGGAAGTATAAATTTGAAATAAATTACAACAAGGGTATCCACAACTAAATTTCATGTCTTCAAAATGTATGTCCTCTCCATGAGGGTAGCTCCAACTTTTTTTTCTTCAACTTCACAAAGGAACCACAAAACAAGGAAGGGGGAGTAGGCAACGCTCTCCACCCAACCTTAAATCCATTAAGGGAAGAAGCCATTCCCTTAATGGCCCCCAAGCCCCAACCAAGGAACCATGAGGAACATTGAGAAAAATGAAAACTTGAACAAGATGGCTTCTTAAAAACACATACAAGGCATTCAACTCAAACATTCAACAACAAAATTCACAAGATTACAATTTCACAACATAAAGGTTTGAGGATCAAACCAAATAGAGAAAGGGTAATGGGAGACCACCTCCTTATGCCTCCTAAGTGAAGTGGGAGTCTTACTAAAGCCTCCAAGTGCAAAAAAAAAATCACACAAATCCTTATCTCTCCCTTGCAACATGCAACAAATCCATGAATCACTTTTCTCTCCCCATTGGTAAGAATCTCATTCACACTCCCACAAATTTCATGCCTTACATAAAAATAATTTTCCTCCCCAATTGTCCCATAAGCCCTTCTCACACACCCAACTAAGGTCAACTACTCAACCAACCCACACAAACACCATCACAAGACAAAAATACTTTTAACAATCACAACATTTCTTACAACAAACAAAATCGTATAATAATAAAAAGGTTGAGAGCCTACCTCTCCATCAAGATCCAAGAAAACCTTCTCAAACCTCTTCAAATCCAAGCCAAAAATTTCCAAGCACTCTAAAATCTCCAAAATCCAAAGGTGCACAAGAAGCAAAATGAGCAAGTAACATCATTTTAAACAAAAATCTATAATAAATATAAATGGGATGTTAGGATGATGATGTGGCTCCATGTAGGATGCCACTTCATCATTCCCCATCCCCACACTCAAGTCAACACACCAAGACCAAGAAACATCAATGCATAAGAAAGGACTATGATAACCCACATGGCTCAAAACTTGCACACCATGCTTTCAAGGGACATAATAAATTGGGGTAGAAATAAAGTGCAATGATTTTTCTTCTCTTACACTCAAAAAAAGGACAAAGAATTAGAAATTAAGCTTTCCAACCCATAGGTAAGATTGTTGGGTCAAATTAAGAGGCATGAGACAAGTCTTACTTGTACCACAAGTCTCCAAAAGTGCCATCAAAGTAGAAATCCTTATTTTAAACTTGGGTTTGAGTAAAAAACTCCCAAATCAAGATGTAGTGCCCATTTCCCTTCGACACCTTTTTGTTATTGATTATGATACTATCGACTACACTTATGGACATTGTTGTAGCTTTTATTTTAGCTTGATACTAGATGCTAGAGATACTGGATGGTTGTTGATTTCGATTCATATATGATGCATTTGGATTATTAGAGATATGTTATATTTGATGTTGAGATGTTGTGGACATGGTTATATATATATATTTCTGACATGTGATATCTTTCACCACACTGCGTAGGCCTTGATAATTGAAATAATGTTGTGATCATTTTGACATGGATGAAATGTAGAATAGAGATAAAATGTTAGAAATTGTAGATGATGATTATATATATATATATCGATGATTTTAGATTTAAATTTCATATTTATTTTAGATGTTTTGATACGACCGCAGGCCGAAGGAGGTATATTGTATTTTGTAGGTAAATATATTCACAACAAACATCGAGGGGATTGGAGACCAACCACATTGGAATTCTAGATGAATTCAACAAGGGTCACCATGAAAACATGTAATTAGTGTGTGTTTGAATTTTGGTTAAGGGGAAAATTGTGACCAAGGGGTCATGTGTTGTCTTTTATTTTAGTTCCTTTATTAATGTTAGTATGTGTTTCCTTTAGTGATGTAATTTACTTGTTTTATTTATTTAGAATTTTGATGTATTGTTTTCCCTTTATCTTAATGGGTCTAAGTGTCTCAATTAGAGTTAAATTAATCAAAGATATGACCAAAAAGAGATCATTTATTAGACTTGATTTACTCTTGGATTTTGTGTTGTTTGTTAATGCTTGAGATCTTGAGTGTTGTACACTCTACCCTTCATGGGAAACTCGAATTTGACCTTAAGGGAAAATTTTGAAGGCTTGTGGGACAAGTTAAACTTGTCCCACACCTCTTAAATTGATATACCAACCCTACCTATGGGTTGGGGGGTCAAAATTATACCCCATTAGGTGTTTTGGGAAGATAAAAAGGTGAAATATTGATTGAAATTTCTTTCAAATATTTAATTTTATCCTTTGGGGATGTGGGCTTAGATTGTGTGTGCAAGTATCTTGTCATTCCTCTCACCTACCAATTTATGGTGAATTTGGGTTGAGGTTTGACTTGTGAGGTGGAGTTGAGGATGAGTGATGTGGCATCCTATATGGAACCACATCATCCTCCTCCTCCCTTTTTATTTATATTGTTACTCTTTTTCTTGTTTGGGGGTTACATGATCATTTTGGACTCTTCAATTTTTAAATAGTTGGAGGATTTTTTGGAGTGCTTGCGGATTTTTTGAGCTTGTGGATGCTTTCTTGATTTTGAGGAGCTTGGAGTTTTAGTCTTGGAACAAGCTCTACTATGGAGAGGTGGAGCTTTACCTTTGGTTAAATTATATTTTTATTTTGTGTTTATATGTTTGTGTTGAGTGTTGTTTTCTTTTGGAATGCTTGTTGGGTGTGGGTAGATTGCCTAAGTTTGGAGTAGGAGGAGACTATGGGGAGATTTCATATAGGGAGGCATAAGAGTTTACTTTCTTGTTTGGAGGGAGTTTGGGTTGGGTGCCCCACCTTGGTTTAGGAATTCTTCCATTCTTACTTATTTCATTTATGATGGAGGCATAAGAGATTGAGGGAGGGATAAGAGTATATGGGAGGTATAATGGGTAATTGAGGGAGAATAAGAGTATGTAGGGGATTTGAGATGTGTATTGAGGCTTTAAGGTGGGCACCCATTCCCATTGGGAGGCACAAGTGGCCTCTCCATAGGTCTTGTTCCTTTGAATTTTTGATAAGCCTTGTATTTGTTGTTGGTTTCTCTTATTTCTTAGGTTGTTGTTTTGATTGTGAAACTATTTTGTTAAGTGTTGTGGAATCTTTTTGTTTCCATGTGTTGAAAGAATCTCCAATTGTGATGTGGTTAGGGCTGGGGCCAATGAAGAGGATGGATTCTCCTCTTCATTGATGTCCTAGTTGGGTGGAGAGCATTACCTCTCCCCATTTTGTTGTGAATCAAAAAAATGTTGAAGGATGCTATCTTGATCGGAGTTGTGAAGCTTGGAAATTTGTTTGAGACCTTGAGAACTTTCCCTTTTGATGAACTTATTATATTCCCATTTAGAGTGGAGGAACTTGTATTATTGTATTTTCCTTTACTTACATTCTTGTATTATTTCCCACCTTGAGTGGATGACTTTGTAATAATCTTGTGGAGAAAAGTTTGCATTCCAATATTTGTATATTGAAAAGAGAAAGAAAGATTTGTGTTGAATTAGTTGTGAAATGGAAAAGAAAGTTTTCTTCATTGTGAATATTGTAGTATTGTATAAGAGAAGGAAAAATAGAGGTTGTAAGAATTTGAACTTTTATGCATAATAAATTTGAATGGAAAATAAAGTTATTGTAGCTATTTTGAATGTATGTATATTGTAGTGAAATGAAAGAGAGAACAAGTTTGAATATATTGTATTTAGAAATGTTGATTTTTATAGCAAGAAAATGACAATGTAAAGAAATAGATTTAGATCCCTTTGCTCTTCAAATCAAAAGAAAAATTCAGTTGAAAAAAATGAAAATATTCTAGTAAGTAGATGTGCTTTAATAGAGTTGAAAATGCATTAAAAAGTGTAGATTTAACCAAGGAATGAACAAATAGAACTAAATTTCAAAACTGAAACTCTAGATTCTCAAAAATAGGCTCAGAATGCATTTTAAAACCTTTTAGTAACTTTTAGTTTTGGGAAACTCTCGGGTTTAAGGTTCTATTTTTCAGAAATAGGACCACCACCCTATGCAGAGTGGTGGTCCTATAACCACCCACTCTAAGGCAAAGGCGGTCTAAAAACCACTACTCAAGAGGGCGGGTCCAAGGTTTATCAACCAGGCAGGCAAAGGTCCTAGGATCACCAATCTACTCTGAGGCAAATGTTTTGTCACTTGCAATGTAAATTTTAGGATCCACGCCTCAGTGCGTAAATTTTAACTAGTTCATCTTAATTTATGAGATCTAAAATTTACCTAATAACTACCAGCAAGAAAAACAATGAGAAAAACCCTTGGATTGGGCAAAAAAACATTCAAATGGTGGATTTAATCTATTCTGTTTCTTTATAGTAATTGTGTAGGGTTTTCCCTAACTTAAAAAACCCAAATACAAATGGTTTTAATAAAACATGATTTGGGAAGGAGATCCCTCCCAATCCTTGAATGAAAATGTAAACAAAATTAAACCTACAACCTAAACCTTCTAAGCTTGGTCCTTATAGAGTCCTCCATGATTTCTCCCTTCTTTCTCCCATGGCCTTCTCCTCTCCAACCTACATTTTTCTCGAAGGAAAATGGACCAAACGAGGAGAATAGAATAAAGGATGGGTTTAATAAGATTTCTTATGGAATTTTAGGGCTTAATTGTAACCCTAAGATCTTGTGGTTGAAATTGATTTGATCTAAGGGTGGAGGATCAACCCTACCTTTGTTAGGTGAAAATGAATTTTATTAATGTTGCTTTTAAAACCTTAGGGGTATGTGTAATTTGGGAATGGGGCCACTTTATTGCTAGAGAGTGTTAAACTTTGTTAGTCCTTATCAAGATTTAATTAGAAATAGAAAACACTCTAAGTTAATAAGATAATAATTTTTATATTGATTAAGCAAAAGGTTAACCATATTAGGATTTAATATTATTAAGGAGAACAAAACATTAAATTAAGAAAATTAACCTTTTGGCATCTTCCTAGTTGAAATTTGTTTATGGTCCTTAATAATGAACTAGAAAATATGTTAACCTTCTCACTAGACCTGGTTCTTAAACCATAGGATTGAGTTTAGTGGTGTAAGTTAGTTGTCTTACCCGTAACCTTAATCTTATAACACAAAAAGAAATTAGTCACATTTTTCAGTGGTAAGTGTTAGGTGTTAGGTGTTAGCGTGTTCCTTGAACGTCATTTTTGCGGGTGTTACAAACATAAATTTTACTTACACAAGGAATGCAAGATCTCATCATATTTATTTTCTTATTTCTAATTTGGTTAAAATATCAAGGAGATCCTAAACTATGGCCATCTCATTATTCCTGGAGACACAGAGGCTTTCAGTGAGGCCTCGGTTAGTGAGCTTGAGTGGATGATTCAAGATCTTCCTTTACTAGAACACAAAAGATCGTGTTGCAATCCATGTTATGAGGGATGCGAGTAGGAGTTTGGTGGAGGATTGAGGAGAAAACGCTCCATGTAGACTCAAAGATAATTACCCGGGAACTATTTTGAGGAGCGTTTTAGGAGCAGGTACCTACCCAAGAGGTTTATTCAGCAGGGGATAGATGAGTTTCATGATCTCCTCCAGAATCTATGACCATAGCCAAGTACGAGAGTAGATTTCTAGACCTAATCTATTATATCGACTACATGTAGGATGAGGAGGTATGGATTCATAGGTTCATCCAGGGCCTTAATTTGGATTTGGGTGAAGAGGTACGCATTCACTACCCGCAGACACTTGCTGCAGAGGCCGTGGAGAAGGCCTATATTATAGAGGAGACACGGGGGAAGATGCAAGAAGATAGAGATAGAGTCCGAGCCGCATCCAATGATGCAGATAGAAGGTCAAGGGGGTCATCTCCTCCTCATGGTGGAAAGGGTTCAATGAAGTCTTCATTCAGGCCACCTCAAGCAGCCACCTCAAAGAAGAACAACAACACCACACCCACCCACCTTATAGACCTCCTCATAGATTCAACGCACAGAGGGGGCGTATTATGGGGCATCCACCTAGGGGTTCCATTAGGACAAAGGGTGTTCAGAGCCTCGGGCTTAACAGGAGCTCATTAGTAGAGACCTCAGTAGTCCATAGCCGGATCGTTAGGATCCACAACATAGACATATAGAGTACCAGATGGAGCTACATCCCACTGGAGAGGGTCGAGTAGATGTTATGGTTACGGTGTTGCTGGATATCATTGGAGAGAGTGCCCACAAACCATAGAAAACAAGGGTAAGACATAGATCTCAGAGATGACTATTGATATATATGAGATGGAGCCATTAGATTTATGTTGTGGTCGAGAACCTCTAAGTGAGCACTGAGTATCGTCATAGAGATGACCGGTAGTATTGGTGGTGTTTCCGCCTATTTTGTTTGATTCTAGATCTTCCGATTCTTTTATTGCACTATCCCTAGTAGATCATCACAGTTTGTGGTATTTAGGAAGGTTCATAGTTGGGACGTTGAGATGGCTTCTGGAGCCAAAATTTTTGTAGACTCCTTAGTTAAGGAGTGTGTAGTGGATTTGGGACCCTTCACCACTACCTCGGATCTTCAAATCCTTCCATTGGGTTCTTATGGTGTCATCTTAGGCATGGACTAGTTTTTTGCACATAGAGCTAGAGTGGACTGTTACCATAAGACTATTGCTTGTACAGATGATCTAGGAGTGGAGTTAGTGATAGCAGGGGTTAGGAGGCCCGTTTCTATTCACACCATCTCCACTATGTAGCTTAAGTGGTGTGTGCAACGAGGTTTCTAGATGTATGTTGTTATGGTTAGTGATAGATATGAGGATGAGTCTAGTGGACCATCCCTTGATGACCATCCCATCTTGAGAGAGTTTGCTGATGTTTTTCTAAGGGAGCTACCGGGGTTACCTCCCCCACGTGAGATATATTTTCACATAGATCTGGTTCTAGGTGCAGAGCCTATCTCATGAGCACCATATTGGATGACTACCCCTAAGCTCTGTGAGCTCAAGTTACAGCTTGAGAGTGTTATGGAGAAATGCATAATATGTCCTAGTGTATCCCCTTGGGGTGCACCGGTGATTTTTGTGAAGAGGAAGGAAAATCTCTCTGGTTGTGTATTGATTACCTCCAACTGAACAAAGTAACAATCAAGAATCGTTACCCCCTTATGTGCATTGATGATTTATTTGATCAAATGAAGGGGGCCACAATTTTTTCCAAGATAGATCTTAAGTCAAGGTATCATTAACTAAGGATTACGGAGGAAAATATTCATAAGACCACCTTTCATATGAGATATGGTCACTACGAGTTCACAATGGTAACTTTTGGTCTGAAAAATGCCCTCGCAAAGTGTTCATAAGCTTGATTAATGGGGTATTCAAGAATTTTCTAGATCTCTTCATGCTCATATTCCATGATGATATTCTCGATTTACTCACGTACGCATGAGGAGAATGAGGAGCACCTTCATTAGGTTCTTTAGTGTTTTCGTGGGCAACATCTTTATGGGAACTTGGAGAAGTGTGCATTCCTTTTCATAGAGGTGCAATATTTGGTCCACATCATTTCTAGGAAGGTATCACAATTGTTCCTTCCAATATTAGAGCTATCATGGATTGGCCAAAGACCCACCAAAGGTGACCGAGGCGCGAGCTTCATGTGATTGGCAGGATATTATATAATATTTTTTCAAGACTTTTCTCGATTGTGTACCCCATCACTTCCCTTCAAGTGGAAACAAGAAGTTTGTTTGGTATGATAGATGTGAGCAGGTCTTTAGGACACTAAAAGAATGCCTCACGACAAAGGCTATTCTAGCAAGATGCTAGATCCTTAGGGTGAGTTCTACGTTTGCACGATGCTTCTTTGGTAGGAATTAGAGGTGTGTTAATGCAGGAGGGCATAAGAGCTACATTTGAGTCTCATAAACTCAAGGATTATGAGATCAACTATTCGAATCATGACCTTGAGATTGCAAAATGCTTGTGCACGCGTTGGTGTATTGAAGATACTTTCTTTTGGATGGATATTTAAACTTAGGAATGATCACTTGAGTCTTCACCACCTCTTTACAGAGCCCACTCTCAACGCTCAGCAGCGGCATTGGATGAAGTTTCTTTGTGAGTAAGATATGGAGATAGAGCATGTGAAGGGGAAGAATAATGTGGTTGCACACACCCTGAGTAGAAAGAGACATGTGGTTATTGCTACTTTAGTGGGTACATATTTGCGGAGCAGATTTTACAAAGAACTTCCT
The DNA here is from genome assembly GCA_018340775.1 of Taxus wallichiana var. yunnanensis. NCBI lineage: Eukaryota > Viridiplantae > Streptophyta > Pinopsida > Cupressales > Taxaceae > Taxus > Taxus wallichiana. The sequence goes on from CM031236.1 coordinate 618,404,774, forward strand.
CATGAAAACTTCTACCTTTCAACCAAAGCAGAGATTGAGTCTCGTAGAGACCCTTGAGGGGCCCCGAGGGGAGATTTGATTGATTTCCATTAGAGGAAGATGGTCTTCTCAGACATAGAGGTCGGATATATGTTCCTAGAGATGGAGGCTTGAGACAGGAAATTTTGATAGAGGCTCAACATGCACCTTATTCAGCCCATCCCAGGGTGAAGAAGATGCATACCACTTTGAGATACTTGTACCATTGGAGATAACTTTAAAGAGACATGGCTCAGTTTGTGTCACACTATTTAGAGTGTCGAGGGTGAAGGCCGAGCATCAGCATCTCTCACTGGCCTTCTCTTTACTCATGCCATACTGGAGTGGGAATGGGACACCATTTTCATGGACTTCATAGTTGGGTTATCGACGTTGAGATACCACCATGATGCCATCCTGGTCACGGTGGATAAATTGATGAAAGTGGCTCATTTTATCTCGTAAATACCACTACACAACTAGTGTAGTAGGCATGGGTATATCTTGATGAGATTGTCAGTTACATTGGATTCCGTGGAAGATCATTTCATGCGACCATGACCCTTTGTACACTTCCCATTTATGCACAACCATGAAGGATTCTCTCATGATGAGGATCAATTTCATCTCAACATATTACCCTCGAAAGATGGAGAGACTAAGTGGAATGAATCAATCCTTGAGGACATGCTTAGGATGTACATTATGGATCACCAATCTAGATGGGAGGATTATCTCGTACATGGTGGACTTTTCCTACAATAATAGTGTCCAAAGTGTTTGATAGGCATGGCTCCTTTTTAGGAACTATATGGCAGAGAGTGCATGAAACCTCTTAGTTGGGATAGGTTAGAGGACAGAGTTTCTCTTGGGCCATCCTTATTGCAAGACATGGATCAATAGGTTGTTTTGATCAGGTAGAGATTGTAGGAGGCGCATGACAAGCACAAGAAGTATGTGGATAGGAATAGGATAGATTGTAGTTATGAGGTGGGCACGAAGGTGTTTCTTTGTGTTAGACCGCATAAGAGCCCTATCCATTACGGAAAAGGTTCTAAGCTTTCTCCTAGGTTTGTGAGTCCCTTTGAGATCTTGGAGTGCATCGGTCCCTTGGCCTATCATCTAGCATGCCACCTAGCTTGTCTCACGTCCATGATGTGTTTCATGTTTATGTGCTTAGGAGATATATTTCTAATCCTTCTCATGTATTAGATTGACCGTATTGTAGGGTGTAGGATCGTGGGATAAGTGATGGTGGATCCCATTTGTATTATAGAGCACAAGACCCTGGGCCTTTGAGGTAGATATATTGACATGGTTCGAGTCCAAAGGGGACAAGTATGACGAGAATGATGCTACTTGGGAGGATGTGACCTTAGTACGAGAATTGTTTCCACACCTATTCCAGTGACTTCCAGGAGGAAGTCGAGTCTAAGGGGAGGGGGATGTAGTGCCCACTTCCCTTTGACACCTTTTGTTATTGATTATGATACTATTGACTACACTTATGGACATTGTTGTAGCTTTTGTTTTAGCTTGATACTAGATGCTAGAGATACTTGGATGGTTGTTGATTTCATTCATATACGATGCATTTGGATTATTAGAGATATGTTATATTTGATGTTGATATGTTGTGGACATGGTTATATATATATATATATATATATATATATATATATATATATATATATATATATATATATATATATATATATATTTCTGACATGTGATATCTTTTGCCACACTGCATAGGCCTTGATAATTGAAATAATGTTGTGATCATTTTGACATGGATGAAATGTAGAATAGAGATAAAATGTTAGAAATTGTAGATGATGATTTGTTTTATATATATATATCGATGATTTTTTATTTAAATTTCATATTTATTTTGGATGTTTGATACGGCCGTGAGGCCGAAGGAGGTATATTGTATTTTGCAGGTAAATATATTCACAAAAAACATCAAGGGGATTGAGACCAACCACATGGAAATTCTAGATGAATTCAAAAGGGTCACCATTGACAACATGTAATTGTGTGTGTTTTAAATTTTGGTTATTGGTTAGGGGGAAAATTGTGACCAAGGGGTCATGTCTTGTCTTTTATTTGAGTTCCTTTATTAATGTTAGTATGTGTTTCCTTTAGTGATGTAATTTACTTGTTTTATTTATTTATATTTTTGATGTATTGTTTTCCCTTTTATCTTAATGGGTATAAGTGTATTAATTAGAGTTAAATTAATCTATTCCTAAATTAATCAAAGATTTGAAAAAAGGAGATCATTTATTAGACTTGTTTTTCTCTTGGATTTTGTGTTGTGTGTTGAATGCTTGATATCTTGAGTGTTTTACACTCTACCCTTCATGGGAAACTCTAATTTGACCTTAAGGGAAAATTTTGAAGGCTTGTGAGACAAGTTAAAATTGTCCCACACCTCTTAAATTGATATACCAACCCTACCTATGGGTTGGGGGGTCAAAATTAGACCCCATTAGGTGTTTTGGGAAGATAAAAAGGTGAAATGTTGATTGCACTTTCTTTCAAATATTTAATTTTGTCCTTTAGGGGTGTGGGCTTAGATTGTGTGTGCAAGTATCTTGTCATTCCTCTCACCCACCAATTTATGGTGCATTGGGGTTGAGGTGTGAGTTTTGAGGTGGAGTTGAGGATGAGTGATATGGCATCCTACATGGAGAACCACCTCATCCTCCTCCATCCCTTTTCTATTTATTGTTACTCTTTTTCTTCTTTGGGGGTTACTTGATCATTTTGGAGTCTTCAATTTTTCAAGAGTTAGAGGATTTTTGGGAGTTCTTGTGGATTTTTTTTTTATTTTGAGGAGCTTTGAGTTTCACTCTTGGAACAAGCTCTACTATGGAGAGGTAGGAGCTCTACCTTTGCTTAAATTATGTTTTTATTTTGTTTTTATATGTTTATGTTGAGTGTTGTTTTCCTTTCGAATGCTTGTTAAGTGTGGGTAGATTGCCTAAGTTTTGAGTAGGATGAGACTATGGGGATATTTAATGTAGGGTGGCATAAGAGTTTACTTTCTTATTTGGAGGGAGTTTGGGTTGGGTGCCCCACCTTGGTTTAGGAATGCTTGCATTCTTACTTATTTCATTTATAAGAGGGAGGCATAAGAGTATATTGGAGGTATAAGGGGTACTTTAGGGAGGCATAAGAGTATGTAGGGGATTTGAGATGTGCATTGAGGCTTTAAGGTGGGCAACCCATTCCCATTGGAGGCATAAGTGGCCTCCCATAGGTCTTTCTCCTTTGGCTTTCTTTAAGCCTTGTTATTTGTTGTTTGGTTGTTCTTCTTTCTTATGTTTTTGTTGTTTTGATTGTGGTTGGAATGATTGTGAAACTATTTTGTTAAGTGTTGTAGAAGCTTGTTGTTTCCATGCGTTTAAATCATCTCCCATTGTGATGTGGTTGGGGCTTTGGGGCCAATGAAGAGGATGGATTCTCCTCTTCATTGGATGTCTTTGTTGGGTGGAGAGCATTGCCTCTCCCCCCATTTTGTTGTGAATCAAACAAATCTTGAAGGAGCTATCTTGCTTGGAGTTGTAAAGCTTGGAGATTTTTGGAGACCTTGATAACTTTCCCTTTTGATGAACTTATTTTATTCCCACTTAGAGTGGAGGAAATTTTATTATTGTATTTTCCATTACTTACATTATGATTATTTCCCACCTTGAGTGGATGACATTGTAATAATGTTGAGAAAAGTTTGCATTCCAATATTTGTATATTTAAAAGAGAAAGAAAGATTTGTGTTGAATTAGTTGTTAAATGGAAAATAATTTTTTCTTAATTATGAATATCGTAGTATTTTATTAGAGAAGGGGAAAAAAATAGAAGTTGTAAGAAGTTGAACTTCTATTCATAATAAACTTGAATGGAAAATAAAATTGTTGTAGCTATTTTGAATGTATGTATATTGTAGTGAAATGAAAGAGAGAACAAGTTTCAATATATTATTATTTAGAAATGTTGATTTTTATAGCAAGAAAATGACAATGTAAAGCTATAGATTTAGATCCCTTTGCTCTTGAAATGGAAAGAAAAATTAGTTGTACAAATGAAAATATTCTAGTAAGTAGATGTGCTTTAATAGAGTTGAAAATGCCTTAAAAAGAGTAGATTTAACCAAGGAATGAACAAATAGAACTAAATTTCAAAACTGGAAACTCTAGATGCTAAAAAATAAGCTCATAATGCATTTTAAAACTTGTTAGTAATTTTTAGTTTTTGGGAAACTCTCCAGTTTTAGGTTCTATTTTTCAGAAATAGGACTACCGCCCTATGTAGAGTGGCGGTCCCATAACCACCGCTCAGACTAAGGTGGTGGTCTCAAACCACTTCTCGGTAGGGTGGCGATCCATGATTTTTCACCCAGCAGGGGTGACGGTCCCAAGACCGCTGGTTTGCTCTAGGCGGTGGTTCTGTCACTTATGATAGAACTTTCTGGATCCACGCCTATGTGTGAATTTTAACTAGTTCATATTAATTTATAAGATGTAAAATTTATCTAATAACTACCAGCAAGCAAAACAATGATTAAAACCCTTGGATTGGGCAACAAAACCTTCAAATGGTGGATTAAAACTATTCTTTTTCATTTATAACAATGGGGTAGGGTTTGCCCCAAATTTGAAAACCCAAATACAAATGGTTTAAAATAAAACCAGATTGGGGAAAGAGATCCCTCCCAATCCTTGAATGAAAATGTTAACAAAAGTAAATCTAAAACCTAAACCCTAAATGTTAACCTTTCTCCCTTCTTTCTCCCATGGCCTTCTCCTCTCCAACCTGCATTTTTCACAAAGGAAAATGGACCAAATGAGGAGAATAGAATAAAGGAAGGGTTTAATAAGATTGCTTATGGAATTTTAGGGCTTGCTTGTAACCCTAAGATCTTGTGGTTGAAATTGATTTGATCTAATGGTGGAGGATCAATCCTACCTTGTTAGTTAAAAATGAATTTTGTTAATATTACTTTTAAAACCTTAGGGGTGTTTTAAATTTGGGAATGGGGCCATTTTATTGCTCTAGAGTGTTAAACCCTTGTTAGTCCTTATCAAGATGTAGTTAGAAATAGAAAATAATCTAAGTTAATAAGCTAATAATTTTTATTTTAATTAAGCAAGAGGCTAACCATATTAGGATTTAATATTCTTAAGGAGAAAAAATATTAAATAAAGCAAATTAACCTTTTGGCATCTTCCTATTGAAATTTGTTTATGGTCATTAATAATGAATTAGAAAATATATTAACCTTCTAACTAGACCTAGTTATTAAACCATAAGGTTGAGTTTAGTGGTGTAAGTTAGTTGTCTTATCTCGTATCCTCAATCTTGTAACACAAAAAAATTAGTCACATTTTTTGGGATAAGTGTTAGGTGTTAGCGTGTTCCTCGAACGTCATTTTTGTGGGCGTTACAAACATAAATTTTACTTACAAAAGGAATACAAGATCTCATCATAGCTATTTCTCACATCTCTTATTTGTTAAAAATACAAGAAAGGTTAAGTCTAATTAACACACATTTACACATGTTAATAAAGTGAAAATTTTCCAAATGTAAATACACAAAACATAAATAAACATAGACAAAATTAAAGGGACACAATTCACCCCATCACCACATATGTGAAATCACCCCCATGGGAGACTTCGTAGCAAGACATGCAAAACACACACTAAACCACATTACAAAAGTTGTAAAATTTGTCCTTGTTTCTCAACTCCAAACATCCTTTCGTGGTTGGTCCCCTATCCCCTTCAATTTTTGTGATAAAATTCATGCACATAACAAATATGTCTCTAGCCTTTTCATCGTATTAACAACATCAAGAACATATGCATATAAAATCAATGTTCATCATTCAACATTTAACAATTATATTTTCCATCAATATGTCAAACTCTAAACATAGCATATATGAGATTACAATTCTACTCAAAACATCTTGAGACATGATGTGTCAATAAGAAATACATATCATGAAAATCAACATATATCAACTTTCTAACATCACTATCTAGTGCATTATAAAAAGACATAACAACATAGTGTCATTAATCCACATATTAGTATAATCTATCTTGTATTGAACAATGCATCATAATCAAATGACTAAACATTAGTCTAATAGTCTCAATATCAAGATCAAATAGTGTTTAAGAGGATTGGGCACTACAGAGAAGACATGCAAGAAGACTTGTGTTTGGCCTTGTTTAAAACTCCATGTTGTATTGATCATATTGTTAATTCCATTTTGAGTAGAAGATTATAATCTTTTATGTTTGAAATAAAGATTTAATAATTCATTTATTCAAAGATGGAAATGGTTAGTGAAATGTAGAAATATCTCCTAGTTACTTACCTTGATAAGAGGATTTATTCTTAGTTAAATAAAAGGATTTAAATTATTGCATTGTAAAAAGAATGATTTGGAAAATTACTAGTTATTATAGTTGCATTGTAATGTTATAATGAAAGTAAAACTTAAGTTGTTCAATTGTCTTGAAATAAAACTCTCCTAATGGTTGTAAGCATTCCAAGTTGTAATATATAAACATGTATATTTGGAAAAATAAAGATGTCTTGAAATAAAGAGTGTTAAATTCTTGTGTTTTGTTAGCAAAATGGAATTTGTGAAATATGATGAAATGTAGTAATGTGATATTCAAAATTTTCCCTTTTATTGCTAAGAGTTGACTAGTGATTGAGTTGTAATTGTGTATGTGAAATTAAGAAACTAAATGCTATCACCTTACTAACAAATGAATGGATTACACCTCATTTAAAATTAAAACTTCATTAAAAATCAACTAAAGAATAAAATATATGAAAAGCATGCTAAGGTGAAGGTTTTGTTTTTGGTGAATAGGAGCACCACCCTATGTAGAGCAAATGTTTCAAAACCGCCGCCCAACTCAGAGATGCGGTCGGTGAACCACCCCCCATGTAGGGAAATGGTCATAATACCAACGACATGTGTAAGGGCGGTGGTGGAGAGGACCACCGGCATGTATAGGGTGGCGATTATGTCACTTTTGATGGAAAAATAATTTTACATTCGTGCACAACCAAATTAAATTTTAGTAAAATCTAAGCTAAAAAATTTAACATGCGACCTTCCAACAACTAGGAATAAACTAAATTTAAAGGATTTATCCTTGCAATCTCTTTTGGGTACAAAAATGGATAAAGCTCAAGTAGAATTAAATAAAATGGGGTCTCCCAATAGATGAACTCAAAAGAAAGGAATTCTTTCTTATTAATATAACAAAATAGATCCAAAGGATCTCTACATTTAGAAAATCAGTAACTTTACAATGGAAAATCTTTACAACTAAAACCTAGAGAAATTTTCAATGGTTGCTCCTCCTTGCTCTCATGGCTCTTCTTCCTCCTCCTATTCCAAAACCTACAAATAAGAAAGAAGAAAATTAAGGAGTTTAGGTAAAAAAGGATTCAAAGGAGATCCATAAGGAAATTTAGGGCAACTAATCTAAGGGCTATGATAGATTCAATCTTATGGCCCAAATTAAACCCTACCTCACTTAAGTGAGAGGGTATTTTGTGGGAATGTAAATTTTAATTAAAAATAAAGAACATGGGTAATGGGGTGAATGGGGCCACTTAGTGGCTAGGTAAAATAATTAACCTTTGGGTTAGAAAATAATCTAACCTTGGTGTTTGATAACTAATTTAACTAATGGAAATTAATGAATTCTTAAAATATAAATATATAACTTAGGAATTAAATTATAATATTTAATTTCATCGATCAAAATCTTGTGTAGGAATCCTTAACCGAGAAATTTAGTAAGTGTGAATATGCTTAGCCTTGCACTAATGCTTCTAAACAAAAAAACATTATTATAGTAAACTTGTCTATTAATTTATTTGTTCTCTTTTTTTTAGGGTAGAAAATTATGGGTGTTACACTTGGTATCGAACTTTGGGTTTAATGATTGGACCCCAAAACATTTAGAAACATGAAAGTTAAACAAGTAAACCTATCATAACTCTAAAACTAGAACACACAACATTGGATGATGTTTTAAAACATAGAAAACTTAGAAAATTGAAACAAAATCCTAGATGATGATAGAATAACTCCTGTCTTGGTCTGTGCGGGAGGTGTAGACTAGATAAGTGGTATTTCAATGTGAGAATAGATCTAACACCCCTAGATGAGGCGTTAGTAACCATATTACCTCAGATACTTCAGACACTACTAGATTTTAATGTCACATTATGTGGATGATATTTAGGAGAGTGACCTAATGTATAAGAAAGAGAACCTTTAGTAGAGGCTCATGCACCGCCACATCATAGGTGCGAGGATATAGCAGTACTCCCCGTGGAGATGGTTGGACATGTGTCACCACCTGATAGCACATAAATAAAGCTTTAGGACATATAGACAGATCAAGGATCCCTATGCCGAGGGAGGATATTACGAGAGAGACCTAGGGGCCGATATTCGACAACGGTAGATCACATCAAAGAGATACTAAAGTTGGACCCACCAAATTTTGCTGAGACATGGGAGGATTTCAGGTGAGGTATGGTTGGTTAGCTTGAGTGGATAATTCAAGCTATGTCCTTGTACTAGCAATAGGGAAGCTCGTGGTTCTTTCCACCTTCCGAGAAATGGAGTAGTAGTTTGGTGGAGCACTGAGGAGTAGAAGCTCCATGTAGATTATGAGACAGTTACTTAGGAGCTCTTTGAGGAGCACTTCAGAGTAGATACATATCTAGGAGATTCATCTAGTAGTGGATCGATGAGTTTCATGATCTGCAACAAGCTTCCATGACAAAAGGTGGAAGAGTATCGTGGTCTGTTTTGGATCTACTCTAGCATGTGGATTACATGTAGGATGAGTGGGTTAGAGTTCACTGGTTCATCAGGGGCCTGAAATTAGAATTAGGTGGGGTAGTGCACATTAATTTCCCATAGACACTTTAAGAAGCTCAGTGGAGAAGGCCTATATTTCAAAGGAAACTAGGGGAAGACTCAATAGGATCATGATAGAGTGAGAGAACTTGCATGCAATAGTTACAGGATAGTAGGTTGAAGGGATTAGCCCCTCCTCCTCATGCGGACACACTTTAGCTCACTCTTCCTTTAGGCCTCCTCCTCAGGAGTAGAAAAACTCAACCACCCTTTCGGTGTCCACATCACCATGAAAATTAGAGAGGGCATAGTATGGGACCTCTATTAGGGGGCCCAACATGACACAGGCTCCACCTCAAGCATAGTTAGTAGGAGTACATCCATCGCAACACCCACAGAGATCTCTCGAGGATCATGTGGTTCTACAACATGGACTACCAGGATACCTAGAGAGTATCTTCTTAGTAGAGAGGAAAAGGTACTTTTATGGGTATAGTGTTCATGGTCATGATTGGAGAGTTCCCTCGAAATCTTGCTATTCAGGGTAAGGCACCGGTTTCTGAGCCTATGGTTGGTGACATGGCTAGGAGGCCAAGATCTATGCTGCATTTAAGAACTACTAGGAAGAGCACCGGGAACAATGATAGATATTGCTAGTAATATTGATGATATTTCTACCCCTATATTATTTGATTCAAGCTCATCAAATTCCTTCATTTCTCTATGTAGGTTGGTGGAAGTTAAGCATGGCCTTAGTTGCGAAGTTGAGATGGATTCTAGAATCAAGCTCTCAATGGACTCCTTAGTTAAAGATTATATAGTGGACCTAGGACCCTTCTCTATGAATTTGGATATTAGTATCCTTCTCTCCGGGTCATATGGAGTTATCTTGGGAATGGATTGGTTTTCTATACAAAAGCTAGATTTTATTCTCACAACAAGGTTATATCTTGTGCAGATTATTTGGGAGTTGAGTTAGTGATTGTTAGAGTTAGGAGACCCACTTCTATTCACACCATATCTACTATTTAATCAAGGGTGTGTGAGACGGGGTTTTAGTTATTTTCCATTAGTGTTAGAGACCTATCACATGATGAGACTCATGGTCCGTCACTTAATGAGCACATAATTTTACAAGATTTCTCTAATTTCATTTGTTGTGAGTTTTATTGGCTACCGCCCCACGTGAGATCGAATTTCATATTGACTTGGTTATGAGAGTGGAGGCTATCTCACACACACCATATAGGATGACCACACTTGAGCTATGTGAGCTCAAGTTGTAGTTAGAGGGTCTTTTTGAGAAATGCCTAATCTATCCTAGTGTATCTCCTTGGGGTGCACCAGTGATCTTTATAAAGAAAAAGGATGGATCTATGCATTTTTGTGTGGACTACAGGAACAAGCGAACAAAGTAACGATCAAGAATCATTACCCCCTTCCACGGATAGATGATTTATTTGATCAGATGAAGGGATCCACTATAATTTTTAAGAATGATCTTAAGTCGGGATTTCATCAACTAGGGATTTCATAGGGAGATATCTAAAGGACAAATTTCCACACAAGATATGATAACTATGAGTTTATGGTGGTACCTTTTGGTCCGACAAACACCTCCACTATATTCATGAGTTTGATGAATGGGATGTTAAGGAAGTTTTGAATCACTTCATGCTCATGTTTCTTTATTAAATTGTGATATACTCACGTACACGTGAGGAGCACTATGAGCACCTTTTTCAAGTTTTGTAGTGTCTTCATGAGAAACAACTTTACGAGATCCTAGAGAAGTGTTCCTTCACTTAGTTAGAGGATCAAGTACTTGGGTCACATCATTTCTAGGGAAGGTATCAAAGTTTATCCTTCCAAGATTAATGATATTATCGATTGGCCTCTGCATAAACCAATGTGACTGAGGTGCATAGTTTCATGGGGTTGGCATGTTACTATAGGATATTTGCTTAGGACTTTTCTCGGATTATGTACCCCATCACTTCCCTTCAACGGAAAGGGAAGAAGTTTGTTTAGCTTGATGATGTGATAAGGCCTTCATTACACTAAAGGGATTCCTTATGTCATCAATGATTCTTGCGATGTCAAATCCTTAGGGATATTTATTCATTTGCATATACACTTCTTTGACAGACTAGGTGGTGTTTTGATGCAGGAGGGTCATGTAGTTTCCATTGAGTCTTAAAAATCAAGGATTATGAGCTCAATTATCTAACTCATGACCTTGAGCTTGCAACAATTGTGCATGCTTTGGTTCTATGGAGACACTTCCTTTTGGGAAAGAGGTTCATTCTTAGGATAGACCATTTGAGTCTTCATCGCTCTTCATGCAAGCTAACCTCAATGCTCGCTAGTGGTATTGGATGGAGTTACTATGTGAGTATGAAATGGAGATAAAGCACGTGAAGGGGAAGGAGAATGTGATTACGAGATGCTTTGAATAGACACATACATTTGGTTATAACTATTGTTGACAATTTTTGCACTCGTGCAAAATGGGCAACTCAAAACTTTGTTACGATGGATGGTATTGGTAAAGTTATCATAACCAAAGGAATATATTAAGCATTATCTTGTTTTTAGTACCAAAAATAAATGATTACGTGTGATTTGCAGCTATGTTCTTTTACAAAACGTAACAAATCACATAGTCTGTAATTCTATGTTTATCTTCAGCAAGAGAAAAAAATCCCTAAGGATAGATGTATTAGCTTGATGAAGACCAAAATTATAGAATAGGTGGAGTGTTAACTTTTGGAAAAGTAGATAAAGTTACAGATTACAGTAATTGGGAGTTCATTATTAAAGTTGCATATATTTTAAAGTTCTTTCCTTCATGATTAAGTACATCAAATTATGTTATTGAGTTGTTTAGTTTGTTATACAATCCATACATAAAACTGAAATGCAGAAAGAAGTACACAAATCAGTTCCAGAATTTGATATTTTATTCATAAAGGATTTAAATGTTTCCCACACAAGTCATGGGATGTAACTCAAAATAAATTCATAACTACTGAAGTAGAAGGTACATGTGCATGAAAAGAAAAGTAAAGGAGTATAAAAAAACCCATAATTTCCTTGAGTTTCTTTCATCTCTGTTGCTCCACTTCTAGCTCCAAATTTACTTCATCTTCATCCTTGCTATCCGACAAGTGTCATTGTACCTAAGAAATAGAAAAAGGAAATACTTTGTCATAGTCACGAACTCAAGATTTAGATCCATAGTCCTATACTATCTAATTTCATGCAAATGGATCTCCTAACATCAAGAGACATTGATTACAAGCATAAGATACATCAGAGATGGATATAAAATTGATAAGAGCAGTATTCCAATCGGTGTATATGATTCCCAGAATCATTTCAAAAAGAAAAGATAAAAGAAGAAAACTATGGAACATGAGAGAGGCCAAAAGCCTAATATTTTCTAACTAGTTTATCTAAATGTGCAGGTACAAGTAAGAAGAAGGAAATAAACACTAACTGTTGTGTTTACATATCAAAAGTATTACATTCTACAATTTGAACTAGAAAAGTACATTTATTTCAGTTTAGACTAAAGGCTGAATATACAAAGATATACCTATACTAATCCATAAAAGAAATGCAAGTTTAGTGTTGCAGATTCTAACAAATGGAATGCATACACAAAGTGCAGAGTCAAGGATACAGATCCAAGATATCATCAAAATATGATACAAAAACAAAGTACAAAACCATCAAGTACAATTTTTTAGATGAGATAAAATACACTTTTACAGTGCGGAAAATAAGATTGCAGTCTCATATTATCCCCAGAGCCACTATTTACAAGATAATATCATCATCAAACTAAATGATTTACACATAAGGAGTATCTTTAAGGACATAGTAATGAGAATGTACTAAAACAATGCATAAGGGGTGAGTTCAGCTAATGGTAGAAGAAGAAGCCAAGAGTTCTAGAGTTAAAACATCAAAGAATACATCCTATGTTGATCAACTACAATTATGTCATATTGATCAAGATACATAAGAAAAAGAGATCAATTATCATCAAATATTATAGCCACCAGTATGTAAGAATTGAGATAAAGTGCATATTCAAATCATACTTGTATCAAGTGAAGAATAGTTGCAGCTCAAGGTGAACAGGAGCAAATTTTTCCATAAGGATGAATTTACAGTTTTTCTGATCTTACAAGTCCAGTATCAGCTTACAAGTGATCAAAGAATGAGCTATTGAAAGCATTACTATGAAGCACAATAATCAAGTTTCCAAGCATGCAATTGATATTGCAAATGATCAAAATAGATACAAGCTCATAGATCAAGAAATAAGTGTACTATCAACAAATAAAGCAAGTTCCCAGTTATCAAATATATATAAAGCATCTATGCAAAGATGGAAATTCAAGTCTAGAAGAAAATCAAAAGTACACCAAAGTGGCAACTATAGAGCATCATTGTCTTGATACAAGATTACAAAATCAGGTCAAAACTACAAATCAATGGATACCTTTATGGTCACATGAGTACAAATGCATCATTAGAAGCTTAAAACTTAAGGATAAATCTATGCACATAATGGTTTTACACAGCTGGAAGAGTACAAACCCTTGTATATAAAGTTGAGATGATACAACTCAAAAATCACTCGAGAAAACAAATTTCACCAAAAGCTACAACCAACATGGGCAATCAAGATGGATGGAGTTGTCTTTGGCATTACATTATGAGCACAAATTCTATCAAGAGAAGGCTATAGCCCAAGAATGGTAGGCCAGATAAATGATAGCAGGAAATGCAAGTTTGCATGTTCAAACCTTCTACAAGAACTAATAAACTAGTAACAAATGAAATATAGTTGACCAGTTCACATCACGAAGAATGAACTATCTTGATAATGAAGAGTGTGCAAATATGAGAAGTTATGAGTTCAAACAACCATCAAAAGTGCAGTCAACATGTTGTCTAAGGCAACATTGGATGAATCAAAATTCAAACCAACTCAAGAAATAGAAAATAAAGATCTCAGAGAATGTAATATTGCATACATAAAAAAGAGGCCAAGTAGTGCCAAGTCACCACAAAACAGATAATCAATAACATATATTGTTTATTTGTAAGTTTTCAACTACAATTCAGGTTCAAACATTAACAATGGAGGGGTACATATGCCATTTTTAAAGAAGAAGAGCTCAAAGGAATCATTATTTTTAGATTTACTGGAGAATACTAGCTACAAGAACCATCATTTTTAAAAGTAAATATGTGCTCCACAAGTATGTTTCATATTATTTACAGTATGCAGTTCATGGAAAGAGAAAATGAAGAGTTCAAAATATGACTACTCAAATAGCAATACAACTCAGAACCTCGAAGAGAGCTCAAATCAAAAGTACCCAGTCCAGAATCAAGTCACCCAAATGCACAATACAAGAACCATATAGGCACATACCTAGATTTTTTAGCACAACTGAAGCAAAAGAAATTGAAAGCCTTAGACCATCACAATTTTTGTATGCGGAAAATAAGGAACACCTTTATTCAGAAAGAAATAAATAATCACTTCCATACAAAAGCTACAACAAAGGGTGGATACAACAAATGAAACAAGAGTATTCAATGTTAATATCAGATGAAACAAAATGACAGTTCAGGTTTAGATCTAGCAATAAACAATCGAATCATTTAATCTTTTCCCAGGTCCGAACTCAAAACAAAGTTTTTGCGAAATCATAACTCAAAAGTTGTAACAAATATTTTTCACACATGATTGATGCGATTAAGAAAAGCTGAAAGTTTAGAGACAATCACACAAAATACAGAAACCCAATGAGCATTAAATCATGGCGACCCTTCTCAGGCACAATGCAGGAAAATCCACAATCTATTATGAGCTGAAGATTTCAGAAAAGTCAAAACAAAATATAGAGGTTACATTTGCAGTGGAATAGCTGACACACATAGATTTACAAATAAATGGAATCCTCAAGCTACAATGGAGAAAAATCATTGAGCCCGGAAAATAATAAATAATCATTCCAGAGAAGATCAGTGGTCAATTAGAGAGCCTGATGTAAGGTAAATCTATGGCTCACTAATGTAATAAAATAAATACAAGCAGATATGAAGCAAGACATAGTCGATTATAATGAAATTTCAAGCCATATGGAAAACTCGGCCATGGGCCAAACTTGATTTACCAACTCTAGCATCAAAGCTTCAACAAATTCAATTATCAAGCAATATGGAAAAATAGAGAAGAAACTCACCCCGAATCAACAAATGTAGTTTGAAACCCTCAAAGATTTGAAGCGTACAAGGGGATATGCCATCAGTCACTCACTCAGACCCATGAGCTATCAAGATTTAAAATAAATATTACAAAAGCTCACAGAGATTCATGAGCCATGGTTTTCACTTCCACGAAAGCTCCAAATGAACAACCTTCAAGCTTGAGAAGAAATGAACCACAGAACCCCAGAATGCACCAATGGTGGTTTTAAAAACCTTATACAGAGAAGTATCAAAAAAGGGCCATCTCTGAAAACTATAGAAAGTGTTTCACACGAGCTTAAGATCTATAACAATAATAAGACCATCTCTATTAAAGAATTCTTGGGAGCTCAATACTAACGAAAATGTAGATATTCAGAGCCTATAAAATGGATTTGTCGAAGAAAAATGAGCTCCAGATCAGATAGCAATGGCGGTCCTGAGGAAACTTTGCTAGGGATTCACCTCCAAACCATAAATTGCATGCAACTGATCATTTTAGGTTACAAATAAACACTTACACCCAATTAGCTCATGATAACCTAACCCAACCAAAGTGAGTTAGGAATCAACAGTACCAAATCAACCATGCAAAAATTGACAAGATCGGATGATAACTTGAGCTAACCACCAAGCTAAAGATCAACTGTGTGAGATCAACAAGTACACAAGATCAATGGCCAAGGATCAAGCATATAGTCTTAGGAAAACCATAATAAATGCAACCTTATCTCATATATAAAGATCAATAATAATGGATTGAGCATGTGAGGATAAACAACCACCATTGGTTCGTAGATGCCAATAAAATAAATGCAGAGTGCAAGCAAGGAAAAAGGAAGATTCAAGCATCATGGTGAAATAAAATCATTGCATTGACCTTGGTTAAAGGTCTAAAAATATATGTCAAGAAATAATACCAAAACCAATAACGATGTAATGATAATTCAAAAGGAGGGTCAAAATATATTATGACCATGGTCAAATCAAGAGAGCCCTTTTTAAGCATATGATTTTTGATCAAGTATATGCCGACCAAGTCAAGATAAGACGACATTATCTCATATTTTCAAACCATCCTTAATTTCTTCAAAAGGTGGCCAATGCAAGAATAATATCAGGCAAGTGTAGCATCAAGGTGGTCCCCACAGAGAGGAGGAGAGGAAATTTTACCATGCATGGTCAACATCAAGATCTCACAAGTGGTCCCAACACATTGGATAATTTCTTGTAAAGTGTTAGAAGTAAAAGAATTATTTTTCTCACACAGAGATAATTATTGTATGTACATCCAAAAAAAGTAGAATTAAAGAATGCATTTAATATCATTCCAAGAATAAAACACTAAGGAAAATGTCACATCGATCAGTTGAAGACAAGTTGCATGTATTAGAGAATACTTTCTCATCAAGAAAAGATTATTATTAGCCAAGTTATTCATCCCTTTTCATTTTTAAAAATAAATAAATCAGTCAATTGTAGTTTGACTGAGTTATTTTTGTACTCACGCCTTAGTAGCCTCATTGTAACTAACATTCTATTTTATCCCTTTATTATTTACAATTAAAGAGTAAAAATAGAATGCATGGGTGAGTACAAATCTCATCCTATTTTTAGGGAGATAGGATGAAAAATCTTGTTATATATTGTTTGCGCAATCACAAGGCATGAGGAGGAGAAGACTTTTTGGACACATGAGTGTTGAAGTAGTTTTACCAGTTTTTCCTTTGAATGAGAATTGATTTCTACCTTTCCAATTATTGCAGTGTTATGTATACCTTATTATTTCTTTTGAATGTCAAATTCCCTGATTAATCATCTTACCTTGCTGCAAATTTAGTAATTTTTGCATAATATTAGTGTGCATGTTTATCTTAATAGTATTGTTGTGAATCATTCCCTCAATACATCAAGTGTTTTGCCTTAATATTCTATTGAAAACTATTGGTTTGTGCATCCAGAATCCATTCTCAAATTATTTTTGTGTGTACTCACCAAAGCCTTAACAAGTTTGGTGTATCACCCCAATTTTAAATTCATTTACAATCATCTTTTTACCCTCAAAACCCCTTAAAATTAGTTTAGGATACATCAAGAAGGAACTAGACTTGATACCAGAGACTCAACTAAACAATAGGTATACCCATAGACTTGAGGTGTTTCCATTATATCTACAAAAGAGATAGATCCAGAGAAAGCTTAGACCCCTACGGTCATCTCTATATAGGGTGTAATTTCGAGGGATAACAATTACTTCAGTGGGTACATATTTACGGAGCAGATTTTGTGATAGCTTCCTCATGACAACTTCTACCTTACAACTAGATTAGAGATTGAGTCTCAAATACCCCTTGATGAGAATTTTGATGGTTTTACATTTGATTCGGATGGATTCTTAGGAACAAAGGCTAGATTTAGGTACCTAGGGATGTAGGTTTGAGACAATATATTTTGGCAGAGGCTCATCATACACTTTATTCATCCCATCTAGGGGTGAAGAAGATGCACGCTATATTGAGACAACTTTACCATATGAGAGGTCTATGGAGAGATGTAGCTCGGTTGTGTCGTGATGTTTAGAGTGTCGATGGTGAAGGTCAAGTATCAACATGTAACTAGCCTTCTCTACCCACATGATATACCGGAAGTGGAAAGAAGACATAATTTTCATGGATTTCATAGTAGGTCTACTGATGTCGAGATACCAACACTATGCCATCACGGTCATGGTGGATAGATTGAGGAAAGTGGATCATTTGTATCAGTGAAGACTATCTATACAACTAGTGAAGTGGCACGAGTATACCTGGATGATATTTTCGACTACACGGATTCTACGGAATATTATATGTGATCGTGACCACTTATACACCTCCCATTTTTGGACTTCCATGCACCATACCCTTGGGATGTGTATCAAATTCAATATAACTTATCATCTAGAGATAGCTAGAAAAACAAAGTGGGGGAATCGGATGTTAGAGGATATGTTTCAGATGTATGTCATGGACCATTAGTCAAGGTGGGAGGAGTATTTCTACCTAGTGGAGTTTACATATAACAACATTTTTAAGAGTTGTATTTTATGGCTCTATTTCAAGAACTTTATGGTAGAGAGTGCATGACACCACTTCGTTGGGAGAGGTTGGAGGACAAATTATCTCTTAGGCCATATTTATCACAAGACATAGAGCAACAAGTTATTTTGGTCAAATAGAGGCTTCATGAGGCATATGATAGACAAAAGAAATATGTAGATCACAGGAGAGTTGACCATAGCTATGAGGTGGGAATAAAGGTGTTTCTTCATATTAGACCTCATAAGAGCCCTATTTTTTATGGAAAATTCTTTAAGTTAGCTTCTAGATTAGTGGATCATCATTCGAGATCTTGGAGCAGATCGGTCCCTTAGTTTATCATCTAGGCTTACCACCTAACTTGTCTCGCATGCACGATGTATTTCATGTTTCTTTTCTTAGGAGATACATTCCAGAACCCTCTCATGTATTGGATTGGACTGCATTATAGGTACAAGAGCAAGGGAAGGTGATTATGGATCCCATGTGAATTATAGAGTGCATGACCCTAGGCCTTCAAGTCCCCGAGATTGACAAGGTGCGAGTTAAGTGGGACATATATGATGAGACTACAACTACATGGGAGGATGCTACTTTGTTACGAGATCTAGTTTCCTCACCTATTTCAATAACTTCCAGGAGGAAGTCAAGTCTAAGGGGAGGGGGTGTAGAGGCCACTCCTCTTCAACACTATTTCCATTATGTTGATATTACATTTAGACCGATACTTAGACATTTTTGTAATGCTCGCTAAAATATCCACATGAGACCAAAGAACAACTTAGGTTTAGTTAGAAAAAAAAATTATGGAATAATTTTTTTAAAGTGTTAACTAGCAAAGTCTCAAGGATAATTAAATTCAACTAATAACTTTTTCCATTATAAAAATTACTATTTCAACATTATAAAACAATAAGTGTAATAAATCCACACCTAGCTCAAATCTCCTTACATGATTAATTTAATCACCGATTACATTGACATTTTAGCTAAATATTCCTAATTAAAATTTTAGGGTTAAGGGATCAAAACAATTAAATACCCAAGGTATTTAATTCCACAAGATCTAAGACAAGAGCAAGGTTTAATTATAGAGGGGGGAATACATATTTAAAATTATCAGAGTAAATTCTTACTTACCCACTCCCAGAACTCTCTTAAAATATTCAACCTAATTTTTCTCATATTTAACACACTCAAAAATTCTGAAAACATTCCCATTAGATAGGAAATTTCCTCACCTTTCCATTGATATAAAGAATTCCTCCTAACTCCTCATATTTTTCAAGATATGAGCCGATAGGCTTTGGAATGAAAATTTTCCCCAAGAGCTAGGCTGCGGGCCTAGGGAGGAAAATTTTCCCTAACTCGGGCCTGCGGGCTTCAGAGAGAAATTTCACTCAAGAGGAGAAAAGTGGGCCGATGGAGTGGGAAGCTAAATTTTCACAGATGCGGGCCGGCGGAGTGGGGAAGACATTTAGTGCTTTTTCCCTTTTGGGACAACGGTGCAATTTACCTCCACGCGCCCATGAGTCTATAAGGGGACACATGTCCAAAACTTTCAAACCAAAGGGAAGGCAGGTCACCGGAAGAAATTAAGAAATTTAGCTTTTTGCCAAAAAAAAATGTTAAGGGATCAAAATGATCCGCGCCTCCACCATCGCCCAAGGTGCCACGTGTCAAGCCCTAATTCGTGCAGAGAAAATGGACTTGCAAGGAGGAAACTTTTAAATTTTCACCAAAATAATTTTAAAATGTTAAGGTTGAGAAATCAACCACTCCTCCGCCATCATCTCATGAAGCCACGTGTCAGCCAATCATTGGATGTGGGGAGGCGGGCAGTGAAGAAGAAACTTTTAGAAATTTTCCCAAAATTATTTTAAAAAGTTTAGTTTTAGAACGCGGGCTGCGCACCCGCGGAAGTGCTTTTCCAAGGCAAGGGGGGGATGCGGGATGCGGAGAAAAGTAGGAATTTTTTCCAAAATTAGGAAATGTTAAGTTAAGGGTTGGGGCCGCGTGCCCGCAAAATGCTTTCAAAAGCAAGGGACGGGGATGACGGGGTCTCGGGAAAATTTTCCAAATTTTCCTTTTTCAAACTTAGATTATTTTGACAAAAAAAGATGGTTTTGGGCATGTGGAGCGGCGTGGGAAACTTCATGAATTTTGCATTTTTAATGAAAAAAGTGCAAAAGGAATGATTTTTCCCCGAGTCCACTAGGAATATTTTAATAATTAAATTTGATAGTTATAATATTTTGAAGCCAAATGAAGTGAAAACTTCAGAAGGCCATAACGTTTGATTGGGAACTCGGTTTTTGGAAAACAAGGACTTTCTGGAAAGCTCTTGATGTCCTCTTTGCACAAAAACCTTAAAAATTTTATTTTGATAAATTTTAAGGGTTAATTTTGAGAAAATGTCTTTCTGTCACTTAAAAGTGAACTGGTCATTTTAACTTATGAATTTTGTTCAAATTTGTCATTCTTTCTCCTTCAACATGTCAAATAGACATGGAGATCTGCATTTGGAAGAATGTGGGGAAGAAAAAAATATCAATTTGTTCGATTGATTTGCATTTCAAAAATTACCAATGTTTACACAGCAAAATACCTACAATTTCACCTTTACTCGATTTGAAAGGTTCTTTAAAAATTTCTTCAGTGTTTTAGTTTAGTTTGGGGATCATTCTGATCTCATTAAGTCCAATTGAATATTTCATTTGTCTCTTATAGATTTGCAGGGTTGTTTTGGACATTTGATAAAAAGGAATTTGTAAAGTATACAGTGAAGTAGAAATGAAGTTTGTACATTTCAAGAACAGAGATTAAACTATCTCTTTTGCCATGAAATAAAAACATTGAATTTATTCCATGCTAGTTTTAAGTAGTTTCTTTCCTTAATCAATAATAGAGAAAAGAATGCAAATTATATATATATTTTAAATTAAACATTTCAAATGAGATAGAGCAAGTCAATATTTCTTCATACGTTTCCTTTTCACTTTTACAAACAAATATTTCCTACTATATTTAAACATGATTTCACATGGAAATAATATCATATGAACAAGGGAAAACACTTCTACTAATTCAAAGGAATCTCTTACAACTTCTTTCCCATTTATCTTTCTTTTACTTCACGAATATACAAGATATATTCTTCCATAATCAATTATGACTTTCATATATATTAAACATAGATTTCCAATGGAAATAATATCATATGAACAAGGGAAAACACTTCTATTAATTCAAAGGAATATCTTACAACTTCTTTCCCATTTATTTTCAAAATACAACATACCAAATGCATATCTTTCTTTTCAGTTCACAGAATGAATACAAGATATATTCTTCCATAATCAATTACAACTTTCATAGCTAAAACAGAGTAGTATTTCCAACACAATAATATACAAGATCATCCACTTCAAGGTGGGAAAGGTTACAAAATAAGTTTCACAAGGGACTGTTAGTAAACTTTGTCTTCTTCCTCAATTACAATATATAGAATACAATTTCTTCCACATTTATTCAAACCTTAAAAATAGAGTATGTCTCTTTCACATTTCGAATTACAACTTTCATAGCTAATACAAAACATCTTTCCATCACAAATAATGTACAAGGTCATCCACTTCAAAGTGGGAAAGGGTTACAATAAGAATAATCTCAACAAGGACTATCAAACTTGTCTTTTTCCTCTCTGCTCTAGAACAACAACATGAATATCCTCTATTTTCTTTATTTCAATTTGATCACAACAGAATAGGGGGAAAGGCAACTGCTCTCCACCCAACCAAGAAATCCAATGACAAGGAGAATCCATCCTTCTTCATTGGCCCCTGAGCCCCAACCACATTGCAATAAGAAATGTTTTTCAACTCATGGCAACAATAGGCTTCCACAACACACATGAAAATTTTCACATTCAACACATAGTCCAAAACAAAACTATTTTTACAACCACAGAATAAAGACAACAAATAAACACACAAACTTCATCATACAAGCCAAATGATCAAGAAACTATGGGGGATGCTGCTTATGCCTCCCAAAGGGGAAAAGAGTATCACCACCTGAGAAAACAAACCGCCAAAAATATATATCATTTCAAATCCCTGACATGCCCTTATGCCTGCCCCAAGTACCTCTTATTCCTCACATTTCCTTATGCCTCCCCAACCTCTTATGGCACCCCATAACGAGTAAATAAATGTAAGCTATTTTTTTACAAGGTGGAACCAAAATCCCAACTCCTCCACACTTATACCTCCTCAAAATAGTTATACCTCCCCACAAAAATACCCCATAGTCTTCTCCTACACCATTCCTAGGCCATCTACCCAACCAGTCAACAAATAAACCAGCACATTCAAACATTCAACCATTCACATATGCATAAAAATGAAAGGAGATAATTTCCAAGAGCTAAGCTCTTACCTTTCCATGATGGAGTTTGCTCCATTTCAAAACAAAAAGCTCTCCAATTCAACACAAATCCAAGAGGTCAACAATCAACAATTATGCAACAATCTCCAAATTTCTCCCAATTTGCAAGAGCTCCAAAAACCCAAAGCAAGTTACCAAAAATGAAGTGATGAAAGTGAAGCAAATAAAAAACAAGCCAAGGAATTCAAACATATAGAAGAGGGAAGACAAGAGGATGAGTTGGATCCGTGTGGGGTACCACATCACATATCCTCAACTCCAACTCATAATTCAACTTCAATCTCCAAGGCACAATAAATAAGCAAGTGAAAAAATGATAGTTTTACTTACACACTCAAATCAAGCCCACACCCCATAAGGACTTAAATTGAAAGAATGTAAGAAAGTGCAATTAAAACATACAACTTGACTTACAAAAATGCATAAAGAAGGATAATTTTAACTCTCCAACCATAGGTAAGGTTGGTATGCAAATTTAAGAGGTATGGGACAAGTTTAACTTGTCCCACAAGCCTCCAAAATCAGCCTCCAAGGACAAATTCGAATTTCAAAGAAGGTGGAGTGTTTCATACTCCAAAATCAACTTACACATCTCTTACACATCACTTACACATTTCTTACAACACTTTAATTTTAGGCCAACAACTCTAATAATTACTTTCTTATGACCCAATTTGATTAATTAATTTTAACAATATGATTACTCACATTATTTACCACAATTTAATTCAATAATGAAAAGGGAAAGCACATCACTTATAAAACACATACAACATTAACAAAGGACCAATTAAAAGAAAAACATAAATCCCTTGGTCACATTTGAAGGTGATCCCCCATGGGAATCCCTAACAACAAACAAAACACACACAAACAAATACAAGTTTCCATGGTGACCTTGTTGAATTCATCTAGAATTCCAATGTGGTTGGTCTCCAATCCCCCGATGTGTGTTGTGATATTTTTTTTTAAACCTACAAAACACAAATACCTCCTTCGGCCTCGTGGCCATATTAGAACATCCAAATGAATATAAATATAATTTCAAAATCAATATATATATATATATATATATATATATATATATGAATCACAACAACATCCAAACAATCAACAATATCACTTACAATTTCATCAACAACTATATCATCATCAATTTTAATTCAATTTTCTCGGTCTACTCAATATATCCAAATATCACATGTCCTAACAACATCCATAAATATATATAACCATGTCCAATAACATGTCAACATCTATATAAAATGTCTCTAACAATCATCATGCATCATATATGAATCAGAGTCAACAATAATCCATGATCTAACATCTAACACCATACTAAATCAAAACTATAATAATGTCCATAATATAGTTAGTAGTATCATGATCAATATCAAAAGTGTTGAAGGGAAGTGGGCACTACATCCCCCTCCCCTTAGACTCGACTTCCTCCTAGAAGTCACTGGAAGAGAGATAGGAAGCAAATGCAACAAAAAAGGATCACTCCATTATGGGATTTCTTGCTTCAAACAAGTGTGGGTCTATAGAACCCAAGTTTGTCCAATGCAATTTAGTGAGAAGAAGGGAGATTGCAAGGGATGAGTTCTAAACTTTCTGCATGCAAGGCTACGAACATTTAAATCTAGAGAGTAACTTTACGCTATCAACCAAGATACAACACATAATAATATAACATGAAGAGTTCAAAAGAATCTTAAGAATACCACCAAGTAGAGGAATAATAAGGAGAATTCCATGAGTTCGAGAAAGACCACATAGTTTCCCATGGAAACAACATACTACAATAACAAAAATTAAGGTTTCCACTAAGGTTAAATTATGCTTTCATAGTTCGTTGTTTAGACAAGGCTAGCAAAATCAACCATGGCCAAAATTTTGTACAAGAGACATGTCTACTCAAGGTCCCACAATTTGAGATCACACAAGATGAGGTTAATCAACAAGGAAGGACACCTAAAACAACAAAACATTTACAATCGAGGAAACTATTTATGGAAAGCACTTATATAACTCGAGAGGGTACAATCAAATTTTCATGGTAATACTAAGAAAATTCATGACCACAAGTTTTCCTATAGTCTTATTTTTACACTTTTGTTTTAAAAATCAAACACACCACACCAACCAAATCTAGAGACATCAACCATTTAGTAAAAGAAAAATATATATATCTCCCTAGCAACTAACATATCAATACAAGAAGTACCATTCACAATAACACAATGGGATTCATTTATCTTATTTCCTAGTCAAGCTCAAAATAATCACAAAGAGAGCACAAGCATAAATCGTAACACCAAAGAGCACTCAAGGTCTCTAGGGAGAAGAACAAGTAACACGGGGTCCAACTACAATCCAAGGGTGTATCATATCAAAAGTGAGTAACAACTTATGAAAAAATCTTGTACTTTCCTTCCCAATGACAAGAGAGGCAACAACAATAATGTGTCTCAAGAAGAACAAGAAGAAAAGAAGACTTCCCAAAGTTATTTTATATCCTTAACATATGTTTCCTTAAAATTACAATAACTTAGGTCTCCAAGGACAAGACAACATGCAAGGAGGTTTCTTCTCAAACAAGAGATAAGTCTCAATCCAAAAAGACCACAACTCACACTCGTTGAGCTATGGGACGATAAGGGTATGATGACCCAAAACTACCACAAAGAAAGGCACATACATCTATGAATAAGAAGGTACTAAGCAACTAGAACACATTACTATCCACCAGGTGTTTCACAATTCCAGGTAGGTGACAAAACTACAGGTTCAACTATACATTGCACTCAATACACATAAATATTACTTATTTTATAACTCAACTAATTAAGTCAAAATTTGTAGTTTCATTTTCTAACCAACATTCCTTTATGATTTTCTTAATTAAACTTCCTCCTATTATGACATCACAAGTTTGTGTTATAAGGACCACTAAGGGGGCATGATATCTCATCATTCTGTAAAGGTAGAAAAGAGAAAAAATTTATTTTACTCCTAGGGAGGTAGATGGACAAAGTTTTCACTTTCTGTTCTTCTACATGGTTTTTATTTCTTCTATTAATCTACCAAGGTTAAAGCAAGGACCATTTGCTCTTTCTATGTCCTAGTTTATTTGTTAAGCTTCAAGGTGAAATCTCCTCAATTATAGTTTTATGATGTTTGGGTGATTCAACTTTTCAATTAAAAATTTAATGAGAAGGAAGGGTAACCATATCACACTATTACTTTTATGGGAGAGAGAGGTAAATCAACACATCACATTTTTAATTTTAAGGAAACAAGGGACATTCAACATAGAAAACACATTATTAATTTTGTAAGAACTAGGAATCTATCAACCAACATGGATCACAACAATATTTCAAGGGTTTACCAAATAATTAAAAGAATCATAAAATACTCCTAGTGGTCTCTACAAGTCTCAAAAACAAGTTTCAAGGAAGGCCCATTAAGGGGACATAATTACTTTAACAATGTTTGTTTAACAATGTTTTGGTTTTGGTGAACATTTTACTCACATGATAAGACAAGGAAAGTTTTCAAATCTACACCCATATTACCATAGGATACCACCAACCAAGCAATCAAAATGACAAGGAAATATTTTAACTATAAGAACACCACATACTCACTAGAAAGCATCAAATGTAAGTAGCCAATCAACTATCTATTCAACATGGCTTTACGACCAAGAGTTACAATTTCACAAGAAGAATCACATTATAAAATACCACCGAGATTAAATCATCAAGGTCTAATTACACTAACATCACTAGTGGCATGGTCCAAAAGACTCAAAGAATCCATAAGTGTCTCCACATAATTCAAAATTAATAGGTCATAGAGTGTTATTCATAGTAACTTAAAAAAGTTAAGGAAAGGGTAGACTTATTTATAGGTCAAGAGGGCAAAAAACAACTTAATTTACACACAATACTCGAATGGGATTAATTCTAACCATAATTACCAAGATGCATACAATCCACAAGTCACTACTTTATATAATGAAATAAGGAAATCTTGATAAAACTTAGCATGCCATCAAAGAGAAGCCACTACTAGACAAACACTTTTCCACTAACATCCATAGCTAACCAAAAGCAATCCAATCCTAACATAATTCATCAACCCACAATTAAACACCTCTACTCCGATGAGGTTCAAGCTCTTACCGGATTGTAAGAGAATCACCACCACCGCTAATAGATTGCCAACTAGAACACAACACAACAAACTCTCTATCTAGTAAGGTCAAGAAACGAAAAAGTCACTCTAAGATCCTAGACACACTCAAGGTTCCATGCATCCAAAACCAAGGCATAACTTTAAGCACCTAAGAAGACATTCAAGACACCCAGGTGTACCCCCATACGATGAAATGTCACAATAAAAAAGCATAGAACTAGCTCATCATCATGCAAGAAGGAACCATGTAACATTTAGCTAAGTAGTCAAAAAAATAATGAGATCTGAGTCACCAATCAAAATAAAATCCAAGAAATGTCGACAATCAAGGAAAGTGGCTAAGTAGCCGCATTGCAAAGTCTGAAAATTCTCAAAAATATAAATAACTAAAAGAGCCTCAAAGCTTCTCAATCCAATCATAAAATAAGATGTTGGTCCTTGATAAAATGACACAAGTTTACGAATGTAAAATACAAAATGTTAACACCACATTCACTTCACAGCCCTTCATGGCCACCAATAGGGGTACTCTACCTCGAGGTCAGTTCCAAGGACACATATGCAGTAATTGGGTCATAAATGACACCTAGACTTAATGTCCACTCTCCCATATGGGTAATAAAATGAAAAACTGACAACCAGGCCATCTTTCCTAACCACTAAAGGAAGGAAGCTCTAAACAACTTCTAATTAACTCTAATCCACCCCAGAACACAACCACTATTATCCAACACAAGAATCACACCATACAATTTATCATTCCAAAAAATCCAATAAGGAAGGGTCTCAAAAGGGCTTAACGCATCATACAATTAAATCAAGATTTAGGACTTGTAAAACAACACATTTTCAAAGGAGAACCAAGTTTCACTACACTAGAAGTTAAAAAAATACAATTTAATTTTACATTCTTAGTTACCCGGGTTTAGACAAAACACCGCTAATTGAAGTACAACAATTCAAACAACTTATTATTTTATTATTATTTTAATTTTGGTAGTTCAAATGAACAGAGTAATGTAATATTTCTTCATACGTATTTCTTTTTCAATTTTCAAACAAGGTTGTTTTCTAGATTTAAAAGTGTGCTAGGTTTATAGTTCATGTCTCAAGTTTTCTAGTGTGCCCAAGGGTCCAAGCTTTTAACCCACGAATCTGATACCAAGTGTAACACCCACTAAAATATCCCACTTGAGACCCAAGAACAACCTAGGTTTAGTTAGAAAAATTTATGGAATAATTTTTTTTTAAAGTGTTAACAACCAAAGTCTCAAGGACAATTAAATTCAACTAATAACTTTTCCCATTATAACAATTACTAATTCCACATTATAAAGCAATAAGTGTAATAAATCCACACCTAGCTCAAATCTCCTTAGGGATTAATTTAATCACTGATTACATTGACATTTTAGATAAATATTCCATGATTAAAATTTTAGGGTTAAGGGACCAAAAATTAAATACCCAAGGTATTTAATTCCACAAGATCCAAGACAAGAGCAAGGTTTAATTACAAGGGGGAAGAATACATATTTAAAATTATCAGAGTAAATTCTTACTTACCCACTCCCAAACTCTCTTAAAATATTCAATCTAATTTTTCTCATATTTAATGCACTCAAAACTTCCTGAAAACATTCCCATTAGATAGGAAATTTCCTCACCTTTCCAGTGATATAAATAACTCCTCCTAACTCCTCTTATTTTTCAAGATATGAGTTGGCGGGGCTTTGGGGTGAAAATTTTCCCAAGAGTGGGCCTACAGGCCTTGGGAGGAAAATTTTCCCTAACTTGGGCCTTGCAAGATTCGGAGAGAAATTTCTCCCAGAGGAGAAAAGTGGGCCGGTGGAACAGGGAAGCAAAATTTTCCCAGGCCCTTTAGGCGAGGAGCAAGGAAGACATTTAGCACTTTTTCCCTTTTAGGACAATGGCATAATTTACCTCCACGCGCCCGTGAGTCCATAAGGGGACATGTGTCCAAAAATTTCAAACAAAGGGAAAGGCGGTTCACTAGAAGAAATTAATACATTAATCTTTTTTCTCCAAAAAAAAATTTAAAGGATCAAAATGATCCGCGCCTCCACCATCGCCCAAGGTGCCACATGTCAAGCCCCATTGATTCATGTGAGAAAATGAACTTGAGGAAAACTTTCAAATTTTGCATGAAAATTTTAAAATGTTAAGGTTTGAGAAATCAACCACTCCTCTTCCTTTGTCTCGAAGCCATGTCATCCAATCATTGGATGCGGGGGCAAAGGAAGTGAGGAGAAACTTGTAGAAATTTTCCATTTTTTAAAAAAAAGTTTAGTTTTAGAATGCGGGCTGTGCATGCCCAGGGAAGTGCTTTTCTAAGGAAATGGTGGGGATGCGGGGTTGCGAGAAAAGTAGGAATTTTTCCAAAATTAGGAATTTTAAAGTTAAGGGTCATGAGCCATGCACCCACCGAAATGCTTCCAAAACCGAAGGAAGGGGGGTGGGGCCGCGGGAAAATTTTCCAAATTTTCCTTTTTCGAACTTAGATTATTTTGACAAAAAGATGGTTTTGGGCCAGGGAGCATGGGAAAATTCATGAGTTTTTCTTTTGTAAGGAAAAAAATGCAAAAGGAATATTTTCACCCGTGGGTCCGCCAAGAATATTTTAATAATTAAATTTGACAGTTATAATATTTTTGAAGCCAAATGAATTGAAAACTTCAGAAGGCCATAACTTTTGATTGGGAACTCAGTTTTTAGCAAACAAAGGACTTTCTAGAAATCTCTCGACATCCTATTTGCACAAAAACCTTAAAAATTTATTTTGATAAATTTTTAAGGGTAAATTTTGAGAAAATGTTTTCTGTCACTTAAAAGTGAACTGGTCATTTTAACTTATGAATTTTGTTCAAATTTTTCATTCTTTCTCCTTCAACATGTCAAACAAACATGGAGATCTGCATTTGGAAGAATGTGGGGCAGAAAAAAAAGGTCAATTTGTTTGATTGATTTGCATTTCAAAAATTACCAATGTTTACACAGCAGAATACCCTAATTTTTCACCTTTACTCGATTTGAAAGGTTCTTTAAAAATTTCTTCAGTGTTTTAGTTTAGTTTGGGGATCATTCTAATCTCATTAAGTCCAATTGAATATTTCATTTGTCTCTTATAGATTTGCAAGGGGTTGTTTGGACATTTGATAAAAAGGAATTTGCAAAGTATACAGTGAAGTAGAAATGAAGTTTGTACATTTCAAGAACAGAGATTAAACTATCTCTTTTGCCATGCAATAAAAACATTGAATTTATTCCATGCTAGTTTTAAATAGTTTTCTTTCCTTCAATCAAATGATAGAGACAAGAATGCAACTTCTATTTTTTTTTAAAATTAAACATTTCAAATGAGACAGAGCAGTGCAATATTTCTTCATACGTGCTTCCTTTTCACTTTTACAAACAAATATTTCCTACTGTATATTAAACACAAATTTCCAATGGAAATAATATCATATGAACAAGGCAAAACACTTCTATTAATTCAAAGGAATCTCTTACAACTTCTTTCCCATTTATTTTCAAATACAACATACCAAATGCATATCTTTCTTTTCTGTTCACAGAACTGAATACAAGATATATTCTTCCATAATCAATTACAACTTTCATAGCTAAAACAAAGTAGTCTTTCCAACACAATAATATACAAGATCATCCACTTCAAAGTGGGAAAGGTTACAAAATAATTTTCACAAGGGACTGTCAGAACTTTGTCTTCTTCCTCAATTACAATATATAGAATACAATTTCTTCCACATTTATTCAAACCAAAAACAGAGTATATCTCTTTCACATTTCGAATTGCAACTTTCATAGCTAATATGAAACATATTTCCATCACAAATAATGTACAAGGTCATCCACTTCAAAGTGGGAAAGGGTTACAATAAGAATAATCTCAACAAGGAATCTCAAACTTGTCTTTTTCCTCTCTCCAAAACAACAACAAGAATATCCTCTATTTTCTTTATTTCAATTTGATCACAATAGAATAGGAGGAAAGGCAACGCTCTCCACCTAACCAAGACATTTAATGAAAAGGGAGAAACCATCCTCTTCATTGGCCCCGATCCCCAACCACATTGCAATAAGTAATTTTTTCAACTCATGGCAACAATAGGCTTCCACAAACACATGCAAATTTTCACATTCAACAAATAGTCCAAAACAAAACTACAGTTTACAACCATAGAATAAAGATAACAAACAACACTCAGGCTTCATCATACAAGCCAAAGGAGAAAGAAACTATGGGGATGTTGCTTATGCCTCCCAAAGGGGAAATGGGTATCACCACCCGAGAACAAACAGCCAATATATATATATATATATATATATATGTATATCATTTCAAATCCTGACATGCCCATATGCCTCCCCAATGTACCCCTTATTCCTCACATTTCCTTATGCCTCCCCAACCTCTTATGGCAAGTGTTTCCCATAATTTGGGATTTCCAGTAAAACAAATAGCTATTTATTT
Organism: Taxus wallichiana var. yunnanensis; assembly: GCA_018340775.1. Classification (NCBI taxonomy): domain Eukaryota; kingdom Viridiplantae; phylum Streptophyta; class Pinopsida; order Cupressales; family Taxaceae; genus Taxus; species Taxus wallichiana. The sequence continues at coordinate 618,436,248 of CM031236.1, forward strand.
CTTTACAAGGTGGAACCCAAATCCAAACTCCTCCACACTTATACCTCCCAAAATATACTTATTTTCACCCCACATGCTATATGCCTCCCAAGAATTTACCCCATAGTCTTCTCCTCACCATTCCTAGGCCATCTACCCAACCATTTGTTTTTACCAACAAATAAACTTATACAAAACACTTATTCAAAAACATTCAACCATTCACATACAACAAAAACAAAGGAGAGAATTTCAAAGCTAATCTTCTTACCTCTCCATGATAGAGTTTTTCCAAGTTCAAAACAACAAGCTTTCCATGATGAGTTTTTTCCAAGTTCAAAACCAACAAGCTCAAATCAACAAAGTATGCAACAATCTCCAAATTTCTCCCAATTTTCAAGAGCTCCAAAACCCAAAGCAATTCGTCACCAAAATGAAGTGATAAAAGTGAACCAACACAAAAAAAAGAAAAGGAATTTGAATATATAAAAGAGGGAAGAGAAGAGGATGAGGTGAATCCATGTGGGGTGCCACATCACACATCCTCAACTCTAACTCATAAGTCAACTTCAATCTCCAAGGCACAATAAATAAGTAGGTGACTAAATGATAGTTTTACTTACACATTCAAATCAAACCCACACCCCATAAGGAGTGAAATTGAAAGCATGTAAGAAAGTGCAAATAAAACATACAACTTGACTTACAAAAATGCATAATGAAGGCTAATTTTAACTCTCCAACCATAGGTAAGGTTGGTATATAAATTTAAGAGGTATGGGACAAGTTTAACTTGTCCCACAAGCCTCCAAAATCAGCCTCCAAGGAAAAATTCGAATTTCAAGAAGGTGGAGTGTTTCATACTCCAAAATCAACTTACACATCACTTACACATTTCTTACAACACTTTAATTTTAGGCCAACAACTCTAATAATTACTTTCTTATGACCCAATTTGATTAATTAATTTTAACAATATGATTACTCACATTATTTACCACAATTTAATTCAATAATGAAAAGGGAAAGCACATCACTTATAAAACACATACAACATTAACAAAGGACCAATTAAAAGAAAAACATAAATCCCTTGGTCACATTTGAAGGTGATCCCCCCATGGGAATCCCTAACAACAATCAAACACACAAAACAAATACAAGTTGCCATGGTGACCTTGTTGAATTCATCTAGAATTCCAATGTGGTTGGTCTCCAATCCCCCGATGTGTGTTGTGATATATATATTTTTAAACCTAAAAAAAAAAATACCCCCTTCGGCCTCATGGGCATATCGAACATCCACATGAATATAAATATAATTTCAAAATCATAATGTATATATATATACTTACATACATATACATATATATTTATACATACATACATACATATATATATATATATATACATATACATATACATATACATATACATATATATACATATACATATACATATACATCATATACATATGAATCACATCAACATCTAGACAATCAATAATATCACTTACAATTTCATCAGCAACTATATCATCATCAATTTTAATTCAATTTTCTTAGTGTACTCAATATATCCAAATATCACATTTCCTAACAACATCCATAAATATATATAACCATGTCCAACAACATGTCAACATCTATATAAAATGTCTCTAACAATCATCATGCATCATATGTGAATCAAAGTCAATAATAGTCCATGATCGATACATCTAACACCATATTGAATCAAAACTATAATAATGTCCATAATATAGTCAATAATATCATGATCAATATCAAAAGTGTCAAAGCAAAGTGGGAACTACATTTTTATTTTGATACATTGATTATGTAGATGGTAGACTATGAAGATATTTTGAATGTTGAAATATTGTGATTCATATTTTGACTATGTTACTCTAGATGATATTGGTAGACAGTTTGATAAAACTTGATTAGCACTATTTGGATTTTATACTGACACATTATACTATTGATGTTCTAAGTAGAATTATAATCTCATGGATGTTAGAATCAAATTATTTGATATGTTAATAGATGATATAATTACTTAATTTTGGATGACGAGTATTGATTTTTATGTATATTTGTCTTGATGTTGTTAATACAGCCATAAGGCCGAGAGAGGTTTTTTGTGATGGAGGACATTTTATCACATACATCGAAAAGGATATGGGAAAACCCACATAAAAATTTCGGGTGTTGAGTAACGTGGCCAAATTTGACAACTTGTGTAATGTTATGTTGTGTTATTTTTTCATGCCTAGTTTGTAGGTTTCCCATGGGGGGATAACCTCACATGTATGGCCAAGGGGTGAAATGTTTTCCCTTTATTTTATTTTTTTATGTGTTTTATTTGTGTACATGTATATAATTAATGGAAATTGTTTTCACTTTATTAACATGATTATAATTATGTATTAATTAGCTAATCCAACTTAAGTTATTAATTAAAATAAACATGTGACAATTGAATAATTAAGAGGGTATATGGTCCTTGATATATTGTGAATGTAAGTTGGATTTGTGTGATTTTATGTGTGATGTACTATACCCTAACTTCCAATTTTTTATTTAACTTAGGAGGATTTTGGAGGCTTATGGGAGAAGCCAAACTTATCCCATACCTCTTAAGTTCACCTAACAACCATACCTATGGGCTGAGAAGTTAATTTTTGACTTATTTATCCCTTTTGGAGTGTAAAAGGGTGAACATAATTACACTTTCCTTCTTACCACAATTAATATTTTCCTTAGAAGGCATGGTGTGCAAGTTTGAGTGTATTTTAGGTTTTCATAGTCTTTCATATTCATTTATTATCTTGGGCATGGTGTTTTTTTATAAAGGTGAAAAAAGGATTGAGGGGACCCTACCTCATACAATAATAGAGAAAAAAATATAACACTAAGGAAAAATTGGAAAGCTACTCTACTAGCGGTGCACAAGGTAAACACAAAACACAACTTTGAGCATAAAGGACAACTAACGATAAGACAAAAAGCAAGAGAGCTTATCCTTGGGACCCCTTCCCATGAGATCTAAGAAGCATCTTAAGAGAATAATTATTCCTTTCTTCCTTCTATTCACAGTAGACCAACCATCACCAAATTTCAAACTTTCTTCTTCAATTGAGTGAACCAAAATACAAAGTTAAATATTATTATTTTCCTCTAAGTTTCCAATAGGAGGGGAAAAATTCCACCCAACACACAAGGAGAAGGAGTCTCTTCAACAGGAGTTGACGAAGGGTTAAAATTCTCACCCTCTACCTCCTCATTCTCAAATCTAACATCGACCTAGAATCGATTGATCACAACCACCAAAAGGCTTGGATCAGCATTCTTCAACCAAGAATTATGTCTACTTGCTTGTTTCTTCCCGAACTTGCAATCCATGGCTAAGTGTCTAAGCGAAAATTAGGTTCTACATCTTGAGGGAAACCTTCATAATCTAATTTTTGATTCCATATTATGTCCCCAACCATAAGATCAATAGAAGTAGGAAAATCCATTGAAGTTTTCATGTCGGCTAAAATGTGGGTATACATAGTATATTCATCTTGGGCATGGTGTTTTGACTTGTATGTGAGAATGGAGGAATGATGAAGTGACATCCTACATGGAGCCACTCATTAACCTCACATTCCATTTATATTTATTGATGGAATTTTTATGGAATTGGGGTTAGTTATTCATTTTCTTCCTTTGGTGTTATTGAAATTGGGAGCTTGTTGGATTTGTTTTTAGAATTTTATGAGATTGAGGTGTCAAACAATTTTGAAGAGAATTTTTCTTGTAACATTGATGGGGAGGTAGGATCTCCATCCTTGTATTTTTTATTTAGGTTTATAAATGTGAAAATGGTGTTTTTTTAATAGTGTAAGAGTTTGTGAATGTTTTTGTGTGGTTGTTGGATAGTATGCCTTAAGTTGGGTCTAGGAGATTGACTTATGGGACCATTAGGGAGGGAAAAGGGATATTATGAGGCATGTATTTGGCGGAAGTGTAATTTTAAATTTCACCTATGGGGAATGAAAAGGAAATAATGGTCATATTGTTGTATGCTTACGAAGGGAGAGATAACATTTTTTTGTTGTTTTGTGCACACAGAGGATTTGGGTGAAAATCCCACATCACTTGGGATGAAAAAGGAGGTGGTTTCCTATAGTCAATGCTCTATTTGGTTTGATATTAAACTTATGTATTGTGTGGAAAAATTTGTAAATTTTCTTGAGTGTGTCCATTTTGATGTGTTGAATATTTTGGAATGTATGTTTTTTTGTGGAAGCAATGTTTGTTATAAAGTTTTCAAATTTTACTCAAGATCCCTCATTGTTCCTTGGTTGGGGATCGGGGGCCATTAAGGGGATGGCTTCTTGTCTTAATAGATTAAAGGTTGGGTGGAGAGCATTACCTTTTCCCCCTTCCTTTGCATTGTGATACTTGTTGTGGAAGATTGAATAATGCATGATTGAAGTTTCAAGTTGAGAGAAGACATGTAAGAAGACTTTTGTTTGGCCTTGTTGAAAACTCCATGTTGTATTGATCATATTGTTATTCCCACTTTTAGTGGAAGTTTGTAATATTTTATGTTTGAAAGAAAGATGTAATATTTCATTTATTCAAAGATTGAAATGAGTTAGTGAATGTAGAAAGATATCTTGGTTACTTACCTTGTTGGGAGGATTTAGTCTTAGTGAAAGAAAATGATTTAAAGTATTGCATTGTAAAATAATGATTTGGAAAATTTCTACTTCATATAGTTGCTTTGTAATTTTATAATGAAAATAAGACTTAAGTTGTTCAATTGTATTGAAATAAAACTCTAGTAAAGGTCAGTAAGCATTCCATGTCAGAATATATAAACATGTGTAATTGGAAAAATAAATGCGTCTTGAAATGAATCTGTTTTAAATTCTTGTGTTTTGTTAGGAAAAGGGAATTTGTGAAGTACAATGAATTTTAGTAATGTCATATTCAATATTTATCCTTTTATTTCTAAGAGTTGACTAGAGATTGAGTTGTAATTTTGTATGTGAAATTAAGAAACTAGATGTTATCACCTTACTAACAAATGAATGGATTACACCTCATTTAAAATTAACCCTTTTATTAAAAATCAACCCAAGAAGAAAATCAAAAATGACATTAGGGTGAAGGTTTTGTTTTGGTGAATAGCAGGCAGAGCAAATGAAAACTTAGAGCAGAGGTGGGTGAACCATTCGTAGGACCTCCGGCCTTCGTAGGGTGGCGGTTTCATCACTTTTGATGGAAAAATAATTTTATATCCGTGAATAGCCAAAATTAAATTTTAGTAAAATCTAATCTAAATTTTTTTAACATGGGACATTCCAGCAACTAGGAATCAACTAAATTTAAAGGATTTAGCCTTATGATCTCTTTTGGGTACTAAAATGGGTAAGAGTCTTGAATTAAAGAAAATGGAGTTTCCCAATAGATGAACTCAAAAAAAAAGGAAAATGTTTTTATTAATATAACAAAATAGATCCAAAGGATCTCTACATTTAGTAAATGAGTAACTTTACAATGGAAAATCCTTATGACTAAAACCTAAAGAAATTTTGCCATGGTTGCTCCTCTTTTCTCTTATGGTTCTTCTTCCTCCTCTTCTAAAACCTACAAATAAGAAAGTATAAAATGGAGTTTGGTGAAAATAGGGATTAAAAAGAGATCCATAAGAAATCTAGGCAACTTAATTTAAGGGCTAGGATAAATTCAATTGTATGGCGTAGATTAAACCCTTTAACTTAAGTGAGAGGGTATTTTATGGTAATGTAGTTTTTAATAAAAAAGAAATAACATGGGTAATGGGGTGAATGGGGCCACATAGTGGCTACATAAAATAATTAACCTTTGGGTTAGAAAATAATATAACCTTGGTGCTTGATAACTAATTTAACTAATGGAACTCATGGATGTTTAAATTATAATTTTTAATTTTTAATTTACTTCCATTGATCACAAGCTTGTATATGAAGCCTTAACCGAGAAATTTAGTAAGTGTCAATATGCTTAACCTTACTAATAGTTCTAAACAAAATTAATAATTCTCGTAAACTTGTCTATTAATTTATTTGTTCTCTTTGTTTTGAGGGAACAAAATGGGCGTTATTTAGATGCTTAGTCATATAGAAGGATTTATTAAAAGTATTACATAGCTAATAATTGTACTTTATATGTACTTTATTAAAAAAAAAATTAATCCATTTTTATTGGAAACAAATAATCGTAGCTACATTCTAAAATATATGAGAATTCATCTTGAAGGGTTCTATATTTAAAAAAATGAAATTAATAATGTGAATTTTTAACATGATCTATGTATTTGATATTAATGACATTCTAAAACATATGAGAATTGATCTTGAATGGAGAAAGAAGGGTAATTTTATATTCTCCATTATTTGAATTTATAAGTTGTGGATTATATTCTTATACCTAGGTAATTTTTTTAAAGTGTTTATGATTTAAGTAGGTTCTACGTAAGATGTTTGAGTAAAATATATTAATTTAATGAATATTCTTATGAAATAATATTTAATAACTATTTGTAAAGATCACATTAGGATGATTAAAAGAACAAGAAAAATTCCCTTTAAAATTTACGATTTTTTTTTTCCGAGACTTTACCTATAAGATGTAGCATATTTTTCTTGTTGATATGCCTTTATCGCTTATAACATATCAATATTGAAGAAAATTATAACATCACAATTTTAAAATAAATATTTGTAATTTAATAAAATATTAGTACTTATAATTCTTACAATTATTATATATTTTAAATTACCAATCCACTATGTATTATATGAAAATCTCTTGCCAAACAATGGTCAATATAAAATACTCATATAAATTAAAAATAATTAAAAGTAATAATTTCAAACCATTAATTTTTTTAAAAAAACATATTAATTTTGTTGTCTAAAAGAGCATTTATTATCTAATTTACATAACTCTTATTAACTTTAAAATAAAATTTGTAACCCACAATAATTCTTACTAAAATGATTAAGCATATTACGTGTAAACTAGGAAAGCGAATGTAATACATAATTGGCAATGTATTAAAATCAAAAAATCACGAGACTGTCAAGTATTAAAATCCCTTAAATCATGACATCTTTTAAGAAATAAAATTTGCATTTGTATGAGTGAAGTATTTGAAATCCAATGATGTTTGACAATTAACATTGTGGATATGAGAGATGTATTTTTAGCCATATATATTCTAAATGTAATCGTGGAGGTGCATATAAAGAGAGATGCCTCGAGTACAACAGTGCCATGTTGTTTTTGTGTATGAGAAAGTTGTTCAACTAAAAGGAAATGACACTAAAAATATCCAGCTGCATTCCTGCATGTTTGATTACATTTTTTCATACATGGCCAAAAATTATTTTGCGGAGTTTTGATGTAAATGATATTTTTTTAATATTTCACACATTTTAATATCTTGAATTTTTTATAAGGATTTTTCAATTCAGTATTATTTTTTACATAATCATGGAAAAAATAAATAAATATAGTTTTCAAAAATTTAACATATTTATTTTTAGTCATAAATAAATAACATTTATTAAAAAAATAGATAAATTAATATAATATTTAAAAATCTAATTTATGAAAAAGATTGAATAATGACAACTCTTAATAAACACAACATTTGTAAACATTATTTTACAAATTAAACGATAATGATGAATATATAGTTTGTAAGCTAACAATGCCTTTAATTTAGCAATGAAATCATACCTTTGATTTAGGGTTGAGAGTATAGACCGAACTTGAAAGGATTATTTCTGATTATAGATACTTGTCTATAAATAATTCAAGGGTAAATTTAGGAGTTTGCTGCGCGTTTTATGCTAGCTAAATAGAAATTTCAAATGGAATTTTAAACACCAATGTTGGATGTGTAATGACATAGAAGGTGAAGGTGAAATGAAATCAAATGAGGCCTTTGGGTGAGACTTTTAGTGCAATGTTTTTAATTTGGAAATGGTTTTTATTCTTAAATTTTTCTTCTTTGCAGTTTAAAATTAAGATTAGGATTTGAAGATTTAATTAAATTTGTGCATTGCGGAGTGATGAATAATTATTGAATGTTTCTTAGATGTTTGGGTAAAAAAATTAGTATTGTTTTTTTATTTCAAAAAAATAGGTCAATATTTTGGATTCTAACTTTTCCCTTTTTTTGCAGGTTACAAACTAAACCATGATTCAAAGTTTTAATCCATTTGCTTTGTAAGAGGTGCATAATAGAGATAGAAGATTATTGCATGCTTTTAATATGTTTGGGTCGGCCTTCTTCATGAAATGCTGGTTTTTAGTTTTTGTTTTTATTGAGCTAAATATTTTTCACTCTCAATTTTATCTTATTTGCAGGATTACAAACTACTCGAGGATTTAATGGTGGAATTCTTTAAAATATGTCCAAAATGCAGTCATAGATACATATTGTATTTTAATAATCTATATCAATAAATATTTATGATGTATTTGAAAAACATATTCACTTATTATATTTCAAAATCACGGATTTGTGTATTTACTAACTTCGCTTTGCCTAATACGTTGATACATCTTTTCCCTATTGATTCACAAATACAACTAACAAAGATTCATTTAGTTATTTATGGAGGATTTTTTTTGCTTATTGTTGTTGCACATTTATTTACAGTTTAGAAAACAAAATTGCATGCATTATCTAATAGAGAATGCACTTTGTCTTGGCAGTGTGTATGACCTCCTTATTTATTAATTACCTTGAGTGCCATTTTCTCAGCCTTAATTCAAAAATGATATGCCAAAATCCAAAAGTTGTTTAAAATCTATTATCTTGTTTGCCTTTATGTGTACATTAATCCATAATAATATTCAATAAGTTTGCATAAACTGCCACTTTCGCATGGTAAATGGGAAAACACTTAAATATGTCTTATTGTGAACTTTTATTATAAATATTTTATGCTGTCTAGATGAGATTTAAAAACAGAAAACAATAGATGTATAATATAAAGGTTATGAAATTCAATTGCTATATTTATTTTGTAACGCCCACTAAATTTCCCACACAAATATAAATGTGAAAATCTTTGGAACAATTTGTTTTTAGAACACTCCTTCATATTATCTTTTCACGACTATTCACAATTTATAAGATATTGATAAGCATACCAACTAAGACGATAACACAAACTTGGGCTCTTATTTCATTAAGCTAGAAGGTATGGCATGCGTTAATAATTAGACTCATACTAAGGGTTTAGTTCTTCCCATGCCAAAAGTATCACATGATAAGAGTAGTCATGCACCAACTTTATACTAGGTTGACTTATTGCTTTGGTTTTTTACTTACACTAATAAAACTCATAAAATTTTTGATTTCGTAATGAGAGCTCTATGTTAAATATCTTAAGGTGAGTACAACATGTATGACCCCAAATAGAAAGGTCAATAATTTTACATAACTCTGTTAATGTTTAACTTATATGAATACTCTAATATATAATGAGTGTTATTTTTCATTAACAAGGTCCATTATGGTACTTGTGATCTTCTTGCAACTATAAGTTCTTTTATCATTCAAACAATATCATATTAATTACATCACTTCTTAAAATAGAATAATATATATGAATATACATACATTTGTACTTAGGCTCCAACCTAGTATATCCTACACAACAATCATTATATCACATAATTTATATTTTATAACTAGATAAATTGTTGAATTAACAATGTATGTCTCAAGAATCTTCACATATGAAAACAAACCATCTCTAAATTTCATGTTCAAATACAGATGAACTAGTATTAATTTTTTAATACAAACTTGTAAGTATTAGAAGTAGTTATTAGGTAAAACAATCCTTTCTCTTTTGTTTTTAATCTTTCTTGAGTACAAATACATGTAGAGATTATATCTTTCCTTAGATCAATTAAGGTTACAATATTCTTATTGATGAAGTTAGTATGGCTATCCAAAACAATTTAACCATCTCTTTTCTTACCAGCTCGATGAGTCATCCACCTACATGATGAGAACATGGCTAGTTTTAAGCAAACTGGCATGGACCTCCATCTCTTATTATTATAGCAAGGATGTGAAGTAAGGTATATTATGTGATTAATCAATTATTACTTTGGAAAAAATTACATTCATAATACAAATCGTAAACCATGACATAAATCCCAACATCCTACAAAAGTCAAATGAATAGCATTCATACTAGATAACATAACTCAGCTTACTTTACAAACTTGAACAAACATCTTTATTCTTAGTAACACCGCATTCAAGTTCATAACACCAATAATGTTACAAAAGTCAAGGAGAGAAATAATAAAAATAATTACACTGGCAACACAACCGTAGTTACCTTCAACAACGAAAAGAAGAATTTATTCTATAGTACAAATGCATTCAAGTTCATAACATCGATAATTCTACAATAGTCCAAGAGAGTAATAATAACAAATAATTCAACATGCAAAGCACAACCATACGTAATTACCTTCCACAATAGAGAAGAAGACTTTATTCTCTAGTAAAAATACATTCAATTTCCTAACATCGATAATGTTACATCATTCCAAGAGAGTAATAATAAAAATAATTCAACGAGCAACACAATGGAAGTTACCTTTAAAAGAAGAGAGGAAGTCTTTATTGTTTAGTAAAAATCATTCAAGTTCAGTCCATGAAAAGTAGTAATAAAAAAAATTCAACATGTAACAAAAATATATTTATCTTCCAAAACAAAAATGATGTCTTTATTCTTTAGTACAGTGCATTCAAGCTTAGTAATAGACATATAAATAATTTCACGACTTGCCATGTTTAGCCCACCTACTAATGACAAGTACAATGCAGTCATATACTTCGTGGCTATCTATGATAATAGGACATGGTTATACCCATATAATATTCCATCTTCTCAAGAAAAAAACTAGAGAAACTTTGAAAATCCAAGGAAACCATTAAAATGAATCTCCATATAAAATTTCATACCTTCTAGGTGAATCGATTTAAAGTTGTCTTTTTAGATACTTAGAATTTTTCTTAGTTTTATTATTTGTTGTACCATAATTGTTTTCATGATATCTTCCTCAAAACAGATCAAATCAACTTAATACTAGACTTGTTGGATTCATATTCCCAAAAAATATTCTTGTCCAAAAATTAGAATTTTTCATTGGTTAATTTAAGACAAATTTACTATTTGTGTAGTAGTTTCGTCCCTTTCCCCCCCGAGTTCAAAGTGGTAAGAATAAATTGATTTGTATGAGGTCTCAAGGTCTAATATTTTCAAATTATTTCTAAATTTACCCTAATATGATGGCTTCCGATTTTCACACTATAAAATTCATCCACTCTCAAGTCATGAATTACATTTTAGAGGTAAAAAAATAAGACATTTTCTGTTTTCTTCCACAACCTTCTCCTTCGTATAATAAGCGAGATAATAACCTTATAGTTTAACTCAATACATATATAGACTAATTAAAGCATGGCCGGAATATTGGGATAAATTAAATGCCTATAAGTAAAATCTCGTGATCGCTTTACATGCATAAAATAAATATATATTTATTCTCAAACTTATTGTACAACACGAGAAACTCTTGTTCTAAAATTAGATAATACCCCAATTTAGTTTACACATTTACATACGGTATTTACACACCATATGTACAAGGAAACAAAAAAATGATCATGCAATCGTTAAACAATCTCAAAGTTAAATTATTTTTCCATGCCTTCTATCTTATTGAGTAAATCCTATACCCTTTAATTTCCAAATAGAATTACCCATAATTTAAACATCGTCTAATAATATGGACTATTATAACCCTATACCTCATTGTATAGGTGTTGACTGGTCGAGACTAAAAACATTTTGCATATTTTTTTTTATAAATTGTTACCAAGGAATGTAGTGCGTAATCATAGCACCCTCAAATGGCCTCGATTACGAGGTGGTTCATTTAGTGTTATTGCACAACATGGGACCATAACTCAAGTTGTGGGACTTGAAAAAGCTGAGATGGACCTTCGAGAGAAAGTTGGTTCTTGCTTCCTAATCTACTCCGCCACAAGCTACTCCAACATAGTCGAAACTATTCTATCCTAATCTAACCATTCCAAGGGGACAACAAGAGAGAGGGTGAAAGATCCTACACTAAGTGGTGATACACAAGAAGATGAAGTAGATGATCACATACCTGACTACCTGAAGTAGAGAGAGGTGAGAAGAGGAGAGGGTGGACAAAATGCACAATAGACTAGAGATAAATTTAACACAGAGCACTTTGCTTTGAAACCCATTAAACACACTTCCAAATTCTGTAATAAACATCAAAAGTATGCACAAGATACCTTGTGATAATGAGAGGTAAGGCGAGACAACAAAATAAGCCAAGGATAGACAGATGCCTCACGAAACCGATTTTATTGCTCCAAAATGTTACACAGAGAACCATCGGTGGGCAAGAGGGAAGAAAACACCATTACATAGCCATGGGAGAAGGCTTAGAATCTACATTCTACCCTAAGGAAGAAAGAGAAGGGGGTGAAAGGAGATATAACGACCAATCATTTGAATGTGCCCCTCTATTACAATATATAGGAAGAAAAAGAGAGAGAGGAGGGAAAATTTGAATCCCGCTGCTCCAACGACCATGAGATATGCATTAAATATCATTTTGAAAGCTCAAGCACTATATATCAATGCCTCCCGTAAATCCACCCACAATCATCGAGTCTAGTTCCTAGTGGATCAAATTGAATCGAGATCTAGTGATTAAAGAAATTAGATTCTACATTAATGGCCTGAAGACGTTTTCCAATTTTTCCACCTACCAAATCCCACTAGAAATGATATTTTACGTTCCTAAGGTGTAGAGGGCGTCGAGAAATTTCCATAAAGTCTTCTCCCGTCCAAATTTGATTCTACAGTCAAAAGATATGGCCATTTGAATATTAGGATCGCGAGGCGCAATATTTAAAGAGTCTATCCATACGGGGCCATGTGGCATCCTCGCACTTCCTGGAGATTCATCCCCTGCCTTGCACTCCTGAAATTGCACCGAATTGACACGTGGTGGCTTTCGCAGCTCTTCGGACTCATTTGTATTTTCCCTAAGCCCCTTTGCTTGGCGGGTCAAAAAGTCTAACCCTAGACAAATGGAGGCTTGGTGCTCATTTGAAAACTACCCCTAGATTTTACCTTTGAAGTTGCACGCAGTTGAGACACATGGAGACCTCCACTTGCTTTTGGACTTTTCAATGGCCGACTACACCTCTTCAGACTCTAGGACACGTGGTGGGTTGGTGCTCATTTGGAAACCCACCCCAAATTTTACTTTTGAAAGAGCGTTGTGTTGACACTTGGCTCTTTCCGATGGTCCTGCCGACTTTGACTATTTTACCCTGACTCTATCCCTCTTTGGAATCTGCACACGTGAATGGCTCGCGCTCATTTGAAAACCTGCTAAGGATTTTACCTTTGATGGAGAGTCGTTAAGACACGCGACACCTTCCGCCTTCACTCTATACTTATTCATTTGGGCCTTCTCTCGATCTTAACCTCTTGACCATTTTCCATGTGGGGGCTCATGCAAGTTTGAGTCTCTGCCTTTGTCTTCCATCTTGGAATTGTGATGAGCTAACACTTGGTAGCTTCTGCTAGCACTTTTATACTTAATCTTTTTAGAGGCCTCGCCTTGTCTTCCTTTTGACTTTTAGTTGTTGACTCTACCTCCATTTTTGGGTCCTGGGACACGTGGGGGCCTAGCGCTCATTTGAGTCTGCCTCTTGGGATTTAATTCTTGGAGGTGCGCCACTTGTATACATGGTATCTTGTGCTTTGTATCCTCCATACTTAGCTAATTTTGGGGCTCGTTCTAAGTTATTTAAGAGCTCGACAACTTTGGATCTTTTTGTTTCTTTTCTTCGAGCCTCCGGCTTCCTCTTGACACTACCTTCTCATTCCTTGACCCGATACTCCATTGTAGAGCCTACTTACACTTTATTTACTAGATTTGAAGCACGGATTCACTTGACATATTCGTTTCTTGATTTTCTTCTTACACATTATCGTTTGATCTTTTATGCAAGCCCTCCACTCCAACATAGAGTCTCTCTACAACTTGTTTGTAGGATTTGAACATGATTTCTCGGCTTCACAGTGTGCGCGTTCATGGGTGATACAATTTTACAGGGGGAAAAATATGGATAACAATTTTGTGACTCGCAGGGGCATCTGCTTGCTAGATGAATGGACCAATGGCCTTGAAGCATCCATTGGGCATGGAGTCAAGAATGATGTCCTCATACTAATCTTTCTTCCAAAATGGGCACCCGACTACCCACCTTTGACATTTTCCCGACCTTGAACTCCGATCACAGCGTGTTTGCACTCTCAATTTTCATAAGAAATTTTGAAACAAGACTTTTGAGAGTAGAAAATTGTTTTGACTCGGGATTTCATTTGTCCCTAAATGGATTGTTTCAAATGGATTTATTTTCTCGGCATTTGTTTCATTTTTAGAGCTCGCAATCAAGTATGCATGCATGATGAGTCCTCTTCCTTGAATCTTGAAGAGCCTAGCCTTATGCACCTTTGGAACAATGCAAACAAAACTTATATACAAAGACCAAATCATACATGCCTCAATTGAGACATGCAGATTGTGCGCAAACACTTCTTTTATTGAAAGAAAATCTACTCCTACTCCTAAACTAACCAGAGAGAAAGAATGCTAAACAAAGCCTGCTATAGGAAGAGAGAAGTAGCTTCCTTTTCTCAAGAGAGGTAACCATGCAAATGATTTGACACTCGAATGAGTGAAAGAATGACAATAAGCATGTCATCTACCCAAATCATCAAGGTATCAACGTTAATGGAAAATACCTCCTCAAGCTGACTTGCATTGGACTCCTGAAAGTATTGATGGTGACCCTTGGTACTTTGATACTCATCCTCATGCCCTGAAGTAGGCATGACTAGTTTTGGCTTCTCCCTTGGCTCCAATGAAGCCAAGTACCTGATTGGGCATGGTCTGATCCTTTGGATGTGCCCCTTGCTCTAAAATTTAACTCCAAAAATTGAGTCTTCTTTTTTACCTTCTTGGATGGATGGTTTTAGAGGAATGATAGCCTCTATCTACCTTTTCTCTTCCTCTGTAGTAGGTGTGACTTTTGGAAGATCAAAATCTTCCAACTTGGGTTCAAGAAGCATGTTGCAAACTACAGGTTGTGCTCGTACATTCTCTTCCATGGCAGTAGGTTCTTGTGGGTGAAGACATTCTTTTGAGTCCGACAAGAAATCAAACTCTTTAATGTCTTGTTGTATCAAACTCGTTCTTTTTGCATGGTGATCTTAAAATATTCATTATTTTCACCATATAAAGCCTCATCTTCAAATATGAAGTTAAAGTGAGTTCAGGATCCTCCAAAAAATCAAATTTTTGGAGAGGTTGAATCGGAGAGGGATCGGTATTTTCTTGTGGAACCGGCTCATGATTCAAAGGCCTTTGAATCTATCTTGGTCACCTCTGTATCCTCCTTTTTAACTGGACTTAGAGCTGGTTGTTCCTCTTCCTTCTCCCGTGAAGAATATGGAAGACTCACACCTTCCAACCTTAGTTTCGAGAGAGGTGTAGTGGAGTGCATACTATTGTTCTTGAATGTTCTCCTTCATGGAAATAGGCTCATATGCTTGGAAGGTGGTTGATGGAGGAAAAAATGGTGTTATCTCTTCAGGCTCTTCTCCATCAAAACAATCCTGCAAGTCGGTCCTACCTCCTTGTTGTTCTATTGCATGTGCTCTACCTCCTCCATAGTGTCCTCTTGATCTGAAATTTGATCACCATGACTCCCTTAATCCTCAAACATGAAGTTTAAAAGACCAAACTCTTCTTCAACATCGAGCTTGAAGGGGATGAAGTGGGAGGAAGAACTAAAGGTTTTTCGTAGCCTACTCCATGTCCTGGAGCCTCTAAAAATGTATATTACTCCTCCATTTGTTCCTCTTTAACTGGAATTGGAGCTGAGTTTTCCTCTTCTGCTGCAAACATAGCCCCATCCACCACTAGTTCTTCGACTCTAACCTCCTCTATTGGCTTGACCATCAAGGGGATATTTGTAAACCCAAATTGGGCAGCCCAACTCTTTAGATTTTCTGTCATTTCTTCTATGTTGGGCTCCTCCTCTTGTTGTTCTCCTTAACTTGTTTCTCGGGTCTCTTCCCAACATGGACTTGGGAAAGCAAGAGGAGTGGCAGGTTGGGGCTCAACCAACTTTGCAATTGTTTGTGGTGGGGAGGGAGGTGGAACTTCTTGTTTCTTTGGAGGGAATGACTGCTTGGGAAAGGAAAGGGGAGAAGAATTGAAATGGGGTGGAAGACTAGGAGATGGAGAAGAGAAATCAACACTTGGGGAAATAGGTGGGAATATTGACTCTTGCCTCTACTGAAATGATAAATCTTGAGAAAGAGAAAATGAAGGACAGGGAGCTAGTGATTGACTTACCCATTGACAAGGTTGTCTCACACTTTGCTCATAAGCCTCAATGTCCTCAATCCACTGTGTAAGCTGAGGCAACACTTCAACCATGAAGTCAATCTTCTCTTGATGGCTATAATGTCTTGGAAAAGGGCCTTTCCATGAACAATATGCGCTGTAACAAATCTTGAATGCCTTCATTTGTGCTATGGCTCTTGACTGAACCATGTTAGACTCCATTTTTTGGATCTTCTCCAGCAAATCAGAATTCTCCATTTGATTATTGTCATTGTATGCATACCCTTGTTCTTGATAAGCTTCATGGCCAAACTAACTTTGAGCTTGGTCATATGGGTAAGAACAATTACTTTGGATCTGATCATAGTGTTGATCTGGAGGAGTTGGAAAATGCATTGGAGGTGGCTCACACACCTTCATGAAATTAGAGAAAAAGGAAGAGATGGAAGAAGAAAATGAATGGAAACGAGTGGATATGGATGTAAAAGGTATGCAACTTTAGAGATGGGGTTGTTGACTAGATGGATTCGCTAGATGTGCTTGAAAGTGCCTCAAAAGGATGACCCTTAATAGGAACAGATCAATCTAAGATGAATTTGTAAGGTGCTTCAAACTTGTCCCATCGGGTGTGCAAAAATTGTTAGTGTGGTTGCATGGTGGCTTATGATTTGATGTTTATAATGAGACACCTTGTAAATATGGAAGATCTAACCTCGTGTCCCACCACCATGAGATATGCATTAAATATCATTTTGAAAGCTCAACCACCGGATATCAATGCCTCCTACAAAACCACCCACAATCTATCAAGTCTAGTTCCCAAGGATCAAATCAAATCAGGTCTAGTGGTTAAAGAAATGGGATTATGCATTAATGTCCTGGAAGATGTTTTCCCATTTATCTACCTACCATATCCTACCATAAATGATATTTTATGTTCCTAAGGCATAGAGGGCATTGAGAAGTTTCCGAGAAAGTCTTCTCCCACAAAAATTTGATTCTCTTGTCGAAAGATATGGCCATTTGAATATTAGGTCGCATGGCTCAATATTTAAAGAGCCCGTCAATACAGTCCATGTGGCACCTCACGCTTCTTTGAGATTCAGCCCTGCCTTGTGCTCCCGAAATTACATCGGATCGACACTTGCTGGATTTCGCAGCTCTTTGTGCTCCTTTGTATTTTCCCTTAGTCCCTTTCTCAAGCGGGTCAAAACGTTTTACCTTGAAAATTTGGAGGCTTGACACTCATTTGATAAACTACCCCTAGATTTTATCTTTGAAGTTGTACAGTCAAGACATGTGGAGACCTCCTCTTGCTTTTGGACTTTTCAATGGCCGACTGCACCTCTTCGGACTTTGGGACACATGGCGGGTTGGTGCTTGTTTGGAAACCCGCCCCAAATTTTACTTTTGAAAGAGCATCGTGTTGACACTTGGCTCCTTCCACTGGCCTTCTTTTGATTTGACTATTCAACCCCAACTTTGTTACTCTTTGGAGTCTAGGACACGTGGAATTCCCATGCTCATTTAAAAACCCACTCAGGATTTTACCTTTTGAAGGAGCATTGTTAAGACATATGATGCCTTCCGCCTTCACTCTATACTTAGTCATTCGGGCCCACTTTCCTTCTTGACCTTTGTTGACCATTTTCTAAATGGACGGCTGGCACAAGTTTAAGTCTTTTCCTTGGGCTCCCATCTTAGAATCACACCAAGCCGACACTAGGCGCCTTCCGCTAACACTTCTATACTTAGTCTTTTTGAGGCTCGCCCTTTCCTCCTTTTGAATTTTAGTTGTTGAATCTGCCTCCTTTTTTGGTTCTGGGACATGTGGGGGCTTGCACTTGTTTGAGTCTAACTCTTGGGATATAATCCTTAGTGGTGTGTCACTTGGACACTTGGCAACTTCCACTATCTCCTCCATACTTAGCCAGCTTTGGGGCTCGTTCTCAATTATTTCAGAGCCCGATGACTTTGAACCTTTTCTATTTCTTTTCTTCAAGCCTCTATCTTCCTCTTGACACTACCTTCTCATTCCTAAACCCTATTACTCCATTTTAGAGCCCACCTGCACTATGTTTACTTGATTTGAAGCACGATTCACTCGATAGAGCCGTTTCTTGATTTTCTTATCAGCACAAGATCATTTGATCTTTCACACCCCCACTCCATTATATATTATCTCTGCAACCTATTTACAGGATTTGAAAGTGATTTCTCTAGCTTCTTCTATGTGGGGGTATGGTTGACCCAATTTTGTAGGGGGAAAATATGGATAACAATTTGACAACTCACATGGGCATCTTCTTGCTAGATGAATGGACCAAGTGTCCTTGAAGCATCCATTTCATATGGAGTCAAGAATGATGGCCTAATACTGATCTTTCTTTCAAAATGGACCCACAACTTCCTACCTTTGCTAACATTTTCCTGACCTAAACCTACTCGCATGTTTGCGGTCTCAATTTTCATAAGAAATATTTAAACAAGGCTTCTGCGAGTAGAAAATTGTTTTAACTCAGGGCTTTCATCTATCCATAAATGGATTGTTTCAAACAACTTTATTTTCTCTGAATTTGTTTCTTTTTTAGAGCTAGCAAGTATTACAGATGTATAGCTATAAGTCCTCTGCCATGAATAATAAAGAGCCTTGCCTCATGCACCTCTAGAGAAATGTGAACAAATCATACATGCCTCAAATGAGACATGCAGAGTGTGCACAAGCACTTCTTCTGCTAAAAGAAAATCTAATCCTACTCCTAAACTAACCAGAGAGAAAGATTACTAAACAAATCCTGCTACATGAAGGAGAAGTATCTTCCTTTTCTCAAGAGAGGTAGCCATGCAAATGATTTGACACTAAATATGGCTGCCTGTATGAGTGAAAAACTCGACAATAATCCTGTCCCTCCACCCAAATAATCAAGGTATCAACTTTATTATAAAATACCTTCTCAAGCTAACTTGTATTAGACTCCGGAGGTATTTATGATGACCCTTGGTACTTTGATACTCATCCTCATGCCCCAAATGGGCATGACTAGTTTAGGCTTCTCCTTGGCTCTAATGAATCCAAGTACCGATTGGGCATGCTCTAATCCTTTGGATGTACCACTTGCTATGAAATTTAACTCCAAAACGGAGCCTTCTTGTTGACTTTCTTGGATGGATGGTGTGAGAGGGATGATAGCCTCTGCCTACCTTTTCTATTCCTTTACAAGGTATGATTTTTGGAAGATCAAAATCTTCCAACTTGGGTTCAGGAGGCATGTTGCAAATTGCAGGTTGTGCTTGCACGTTCTCTTCCATGGCAGTAGGTTCTTGTGGTTGAAGACATTCTTTTGAGTCTGATAGGAAATCAAACTCTTTATTGTCCTGTTGTAGCAAAGTCTCTCCCTTTTGCATGGTGATCTTAAAATCTTCATTATTTTCACCATATGAAGTGTCATATTCAAATATGAAGCTAGTGAGTTCAGGATCCTCAAAAAAATTAGATTTTTGGAGAGGTTGAATGGGACAGGATCTGTATTTTCTTATGCAATCAGATCATGATTTAGTGCCCTCAATTTTTCTTGGTCACTCCATATGCTCTTTTTAATCGGACTTGGAGTTGGTTGTTCCGCTTCCTTATGTTGTGAAGAATATGGAAGACTCATACTTTCCAACCTTTTTTAAGAGAGGTTTAGTGGAGTGCAGGCTACTTTTATTCAATTTCCTCCTTCATGGCAATAGGCTCATATGATTGGAAGGTGGTTGATGGAGGAAAATATGGTGTTATATCTTTAGGCTCTTCTCCATCAAAACAATCCTCCAAGTTAGACAGATAGTTTGCCTCCTTGTTGTCCTACTACAGTGCTCTACGTCCTCTATGGTGTTCTTCTAATCTATAATTTTATCACCATGAATCCCTTCATCCTCAAACATGAAGTTTGAAAGCTCAAACTGTTCTTCAACATCAGATCTTGAAGGGGACGAAGTGGGAGGAAGAACTGAAGGTTTTTCTGTAGCCTGCTCCATGCTCGGAGCCTTTAAAACTTTATGGTCCTCCTCCATCTTCTCCTCTTTAACTAGACTTGGATATGATTGTTCCTCTTCTATTGAAAACATAGCCCTAGCCACCACTGGTTCTTTAACTCTAACCTCCTCTATTGGTTTGACCATTAAGGGGATATTTATAAACCCAAATTGGGCAGCCCAACTCTTCAGATTGTCTGTCATTTCTTCTCTATTGGGATCCTCCTCTTATTGATCTCCTTGACTGGTTTCTGGGTCTCTTCCCAATATAGACTTGGGAAAGCAAGAGGAGTGGAAGGTTAGGGCTCAACCACCTTGCAGCTTGTTTGTGGTGGGGAGGTAGGTGGAACTTCTTATTTTTGGGATTGAATGACTACTTGGGAAAGGAAAGGGGAGAAGAATTGAAATGGGGTGGAAGACTAGGAGATGGAGAGAGAAATCAATACTTGGGGCAACAGTGTGAAGCTTGACTCTTGCCTCTGCTGAAATGATAAAGCTTGAGAAAGAGAAAATGAAGGATAGGAACCGGTGATTAACTTACCCATTGACAAGGTTTTCTTGCACTTTTCTCATAAGCCTCAATGTCCTCAATCCACTGTGTAAGATGAGCCAATACTTTAACGGTGAAGTCAATATTCTCGTGAGGGTCAAATGTCTTGGAAAAGGGTCTTCCCATGGACAAGGTGCCATGTAACCAATCTTGAATGCCTTCATTTGTGTTATGGATCTTGACTGAACCATGCCAACCTCCATTTTTGGATCTTATCCAAAGAAACCAAATTCTCCATTTGATTGTTGTCATTATATGCATACCCTTGTTCTTGATAAGCTCCATGGCCAAACAGAGTTTGACCACCGGTCATATGGGTAAGCACAATTACTTTGGATTTGATCATAGTGTTGATCTAAAGGAGTTGGAAAATGCATTGGAGGTGGCTTGCACTACTGTAGGTGTGAATTCTATGAAGGGAATGAAGTCATGATTGCACGACTTCATGAAATGGGAGAAAATGGAAGAGATGGAAGAAAAAAATGAATGGAAACAAATGGAAATGGATGGAAAAGGTCTCAGAACATCATATATGGGGTTGACAAACCAAAGATAGATTTCACATAGAGCACCACTTCGAAACCCATTAAACACAACTCCCATATCCTGTAGTAAACATAAAAAGTATGCAAAGTATACCCTATGACAATGAGAGGTAAGAAGAGACAACAAAATTAGCCAAGGATGGACAAGCATCACAAAGCCAATTTTATTGCTCCAAAATGTTACACTAAGCACTATCGGTGGGCAAAAGGAAAGAAAATGCTATTACAAAGCCATGGGAGGAGGCTTAGACTCTGCATTCTACCCTAAGGAAGAAATAGAAGGAGGGAAGAGGAGAAACAACGACCAACCATTTGGATATGCCTCTCTATTACAATATATAGGAAGAATAAGAGAGAGAGAGGAGGGAAAACTTTGAATCCGCTCGAACTACCATGAGATATGCATTGAATCTCATTTTGAAAGCTCACCACAAGATAATAATGCCTTATGCAAATCCACACATAATTTGTCAAGTTTGGTTCACCGATGGAACAAGTTGAATCAGATCTGGTGGTTAAAGAAATTAGATTCTGCATTAATCACCCGGAATATGTTTTCCCATTTTTCCACCTACCGAGATCCTGCTAGAAATGATATTTTATGTTCCCAAGGCATAGAGGGCATCGAGACATTTCAAGAAAGTCTTCTCCCACCCAAATCTTATTCTCCAATCAAAATATATGGCCATTTAAATATTAGGGTCATGAGGTGCAATATTTAAAGAGTCTTTCCATACGCGCCACGTGGCGCCTCACGCTTCTTGTAGATTCTACCCCTAGGTTGTACTCCTAAAATTGCACCAGATCGACATGTGGTGGCTTTCGTAGGATCTTCGAGCTCCTTAATATTTTCCCCGAGTCCCTTTCCTTGGCGTGTCAAAAGGAATGACCACCGACATGTGGAGGCTTGGTTCTCATTCGAAAACTACCCCTATATTTTACCTTTGAATTTGCATGGTCGAGACACATGGAGACTGTTGGTGCTCAAAATTGTTTCACATCATGTTGCCATTGAAAATCTATCAATTTACGGCCTCTATCACATTTTATTTCCCCGTGTTGTGCTTGAGAAGTCTGTTCCTTCCTTTTGTTTCCTTAATCAATCCATTCTTGGGTCGAAGATCACTTATCGATCCATAGTTAACTCCTCATTTTTCTGTTCCTCTGAAGGGGTATGTAATTTGGGTCTCCAATTCTCTATTCATCTAAAACTTGGGCTCTCCCATTCTTTCCATCTTTCATAGTCGATATTTTTGTCCTTTTCATTTTTGTCCTAAATACTTGAAGAAAAATGAATGGATGTAGCTCAAAGGAATGTATTTCAGCCTTGTAACATTTCTAAATTCTCTGTCCTTGGAGAAAATTTCATCTCTCGGGCTCAAATGGTCATTTTTCTACATTTTACAGTTTGACGGCATTTCTCCCGGTCAAATTTACATCCTTACATCAACAGGAAATGTGGCCTCTTTTGGTTGGACGCGGCTTGGCAGGGTACTTCAAAAATTTATGAATCACCTCAACTTAAAAATTTTCCTATGTGGAAGAACGACGCTCATTTGAAGATTTGATTTTTGGTTTGGCCTTTAAGTTGCGTTGGGAGGACACATGGAGGTTATCTCTTCTTTTCCCGACATAGACAAATTTTTATGTAGCTAAATACAATTTGGCGGGATAGGGACACGTGTCTTTGCGCCCCGCGCTCATTCGTGTCTCAAACTTGGGCACCATTTTAAAATTGCGCCATGAAGACACGTGGATGCTTCCGCCAGGTCTTCCCATACTTAGAATTTTCAAAAACATTTTGGGAGGTTTGGGACACGTGGAGGGACCACGCTTGTTTGGGAACCAACTCCTAAGTTTTTCTTTGAAGAAGCGCCAAGAGGACACTTGGAGGCCTCCGCTCACTTTGCATTTTTCTTAGAATTTTTAATCACCAAATGAAACTACCTCGACCTTGACACATGGTGCCTTCGTTGAGCTTTAAGCCTTCAAACAAATTTTGTCGGGCCAAGACACGTTGCGAGCCCATGCTCATTCAAGGTTTCAATTTTTGGGGACCATCTCAAGATGCGCCATTGTGCCATGTGGCGAGCCCGCACTCATTCAAGGTCTCAACATTTGGGGACCATCCCAATATGTGCCATTGTGATGTGTGGTAGTTTTAAAAGTCAAAGGGGTGTGGAAGCAGACCATCGGGGGAAACTTAGATTTTTTTCCTCTTATTCTCAAAAAGGTTAAAATATCAAAATGGCCCCGCAATCCTAACAAAAGGGAGGTAAAGGTTGGATTTGACAAGTCAATGGCGGAGGTGCGGACTTTTGGGGGAAAATTGGAAAATTTCCCTTTTCTGGAAAAAGGAGCTAAAGTATGAAAAGGGAACACGTTATAGCTGGTACCCACATTTGGACACCTCTCAAGCCCATTTTTCGAAGGTGGATGGGCATAGCAAAATGGAATTTTTTTCCATTTTTTCAAAAGGTTGTAAAAATTCAAAAGGAACCCTCGGCCCGTTTTAAATTGGATCTTCCATGTGGATGACCCAAATTCAAAGTGGAAATCAATGGCAGCTGTGTGTTTGAATCTGATTTTCCCCTCATTTTTACTAAAAAGCTTCATGATTTCTTGATATTTCCTACACGCCAAATAGAGAGGAGAGTTCATTTTTGTATCTAAATTTGGTGGGGGATATCTCCAGACATCTTTCGCCATTAAAATGATCTGACCATTGGGATCGATCTGATTTTCCATTTTCTTCTCTCGAGCACGCAAAGAACTAGATTTGATAGATTAGGGGCGGAGGTGGCTGGAAAATAGAAGGAAGAGTTTAATGTAGGAGGTGTTCAAGAGGTTTGACCCTTGAGCACTGACAAATTTTTACAAATATGATTTTGGGAATCGCGATCGTGATCATGGCAAGCACTGGTGCACTCAATGTCTAGATTTTGGGGGAAAACTCTGTTGTAAAATGTTATAAATGGCACAAATTTATTGTGTAAATGGTTGGGGCACTAGAGGTTGGGACTTATTTTCTAATAGAAAAAGCTTGATAGAGCTTGTTTTTTGAGAAGCCGTATGAGAAACCTATTAATCTCTTTTGTATTAAATTTGATCATGTCAAGGACGTTGTGAGTGTACAGCCATTGGAAAGCTCTAATATTTTTCAAGAAACTTTCCCCGCTTGATAAATTTAATCAAACTCGAGTTATTCTATGTTGATCTTTAGCAAAAATGTGTCTATTTCATTTCTGAATGTCTGCAAATAGATTTCCTTGTTCCTATTGCAATCTTGGATTAAAATCCTTCTCAATCACATATATCTCAATCCTTGTGAGAGTTTAGTAGCATCTACAATTTTATCTCTAAGAAAAGATATCATCTGGGAATGAAATAAATGATTTAAAATCACTTTTCCTTCATCTGTTGACAGAGATTATCTCTAAGACTTTGGGTGTACCTTAGGCATGATTGGGCTTAGATCTTGATGATTTGTTGGGTTCTCTAACTCGAGCCTTCATGCTATAATCTCATAGATTGTGTGAAAAAGTGATAATATGGGCCTCCATTGATGCACACCTTCTGGTTGAAGGAACATTTTAGTTGTTCTGTAGCATTCTGTTGGTTTAGCCTTCCATTTTGTAAAATCTCTCAAAGATTTGGTGAATCAAGTCCATCCTGCCTCACCTCCCACCAAAAATTCATTTAAAAATAACTAATCCTACCTGTACTACCCCTGTTTGTCCTGTGTGTGTACAAACGCATAATTTCTATTACTAAAACATGTAGAAACAATCAGGATTCCAAATGTCTTTAGTAGCCTGAACCTTGCCTAGGAAATATCTCCATTATCTAGAGTGACAACTCATGAGAGTTGGGTTTTGTTGCATTGATCATATTTTCTTCAAGGTCTTCTTAATAACTTCACTAGGAAGGATATCTCCATCTCCTCCACAAACAACAGGCTACAAAAGGGTCCTCTCACCCTGGTTGAAAGGCACAACCATAAATTAGTGAGGATAGATCAAATCCTCTTGAGGGTGCTACCCATTTCTCCACATCTAAGTGACTAAGAGCAAGTTACATCTCTTCCCCGGCTACAAAACGACATACAACATGATCTTCTTGTCTCTAAGCTTCCTGTCAGACCTGTGATGCTACTCATACTTTGAGGGAGAATCAATTTGGGTACCAACAGAGACCAACACTTTCTTTTGGACTTTTCAATGGCCGACTGCACCTCTTCGGACTCTGGGACACATGGCGGGTTGGCGCTCATTTGGAAACCCACCCCAAATCTTAATTTTGAGAGAGTGTTGTATTGAAACTTGGCTCCTTCCTATGCTATGCTTCTTCTTTGACTATTCAACCCCGAATGTGTCCCTCTTTGGACTCTAGGACATGTGAAAGGCCTGCGCTCATTTGAAAACCCGCTCAGGATTTTACCTTTGAAGGGTGGTGGACGTGTATTCAAGTATGGAAGAAAAATGCAGTGAACAACCTATTTGAATATATTTCCATGATCCTTTTTGTGTCAAAATGGTTAAATTTGAATCCCAATGGAAATAGCAAGGGGAGAGCCAAGGATTTCTCGGGAAAGGATTTCATTATTTAATTAATCTATTTTCCTTTACATTATTCGTAGCACAAAATCCTTAAGATTTCATTGTTGTAAATATTTATTTTATTCCTTCTTGTGGGTGCCCAACTGAAGTGTTATCACAATACCATACCAAATTTATACACAACACTAAATATTCATAGGAAAAGTTCACATACTATCACGATTGTACCATACCACAAGAGCTTAACCAAACCATGAAAGGAACACACGTGATTCACATAACATAGTACTCATCACACCTAGATGACCTAAACATAAATACTTAGACATAATTGTACTACAAAAAAAATATTCACATAATTTCATAGATGATGATTTCACACAACTTAGAACAATAACTGCAGTGCATAGTGTCAACAAGGGAATCAAATTCATATCTAAAACAAAAAAAAAAATAACCAACTCACATTAGTACACATACATTAAAACACCACTCCAAACATCACACATAACTCAACATATCTCCTGAAGCATCAATCACACACACACAAGCTTCTTATTCCTCCCTCAAGTATTTTATGCTTCCTTCAAATCTCTTATGGCTCCCTCAAGTAGTAATAAATACATAAATTTTTCATTTCACTCCCCAAAGAGGTCAGTCACCCTATTGCCCTAGGCTCATAGACTCAAGACACCCCTATCCCAAGTGACATAATAACTCATGGTTCGGAAACCCACTAGTTATATGTACTCCTTAGGTTGTATCCACATACAATGAATTAGGTCCATAGGTTCAATCAATCCATGGTGCATCCCATGACCCTATTCCACACATTACGACAATAGAAATAACACAACAATATGATTTAAAGCCCAAGTGGAAAAATACATTCCTTGGGCTAGGGTCTAAACTTTTAAATTTAAAAGAAGATTAAAATCTAAGAAAAAAATGGCCGAATAACCACAAGTGAAAAAGTTCACATGTTAGTGTCAAAAACAAAGGAAATGCCCAAAACATAAAAAAATATCAATCAAGAAAACTGCTGGTCCATGAAAAATAAAGGAAAAAGTTGAATTTACAAATAAGATGCATATATAGAAGTATCACATTATGATAACTATATGGCCTTATACAACCACTAAAGTGGGTACTCAAGGAGTTTTTGGCACTCGGAACATCAAGCCACATCTCGTAAAATAACATATCAATAGTACAAATGTCATCATCTCAATCTGAATCATCTCGCCACCACTTTGACAAGGCTAAACATAGTCATAGCTACACTTAGTTTTCATCCATACGATAAACACATAGGGAGAGAGGAAAGAAGAACAGTCGTCGTCATCTATGGAAAAATGGTTAGGTTGAGTTATTGGCCCATGGTACACATTTTCTCACTCCAAACATACACTTTTACCGACTACCATGTAGTTCAATTAGCATAAGGTTCATGACATAACAATTATGCATATTACTACACAATGGTGGTTAACAACGCACACTAACCATTGTTCCTTCCCATGGTACATAAACATGGTAAATCACATACATAACATTCACAGTTTACAACACACCACATTACTACATGTTGCACCCAAATTGCAATCTCTTTACAATAGGTCCCTAAATCACGACGTATACTATTACATATTACATGAATCATACTTATGATGAGTATAATAACAACCTACAGTCAATTGCAATATGACATGGTGATATACACATTTCTTCACAACATAATGACAACATCACTATACAATCTAGTTCACTATAAACCAACCTTGTCATACAACATATCAACACAACCACACATCATAATTGTAAAAGATCCAACACTTTGTAATCAACAATAACATTCCTTTCATACACACAATAAGATGGTACATCACACTCAAATTCTCATTGAATTCATGAAAAGGAGAAATAATACTCTCATCTCCAACACATCAACATGCCAACAATTACGCACTAAGTGATATACACAACATGTGCGCTAACACTATCACAATTACGACATAGCTCCCATCACGCTAAAATAACATTACTCTTCCAATTCTCCGCCATACACCCAGAACACCATCACAACTCCAATCTATTGCAAAGCTTCGAGAGAATGAACCCTACTCTTATACCAAGTGTAATGCCCATGATATTACCCACACACAATTACAATTGTGAAAATACGGAAGAATTTTTCTTTTGTGAACACTCCATAATTATCTTTTCACAACAATTCACAATTTATAAGATATTGTTAAGTATACCAACTAAGATGATAACACAAATTTGGGATCTTATTTCCTTAACATAGAAGGCGTGATGTGCATAAATAATTAGACTCATTCTAATGTTTTAGTTCTTCCAATGCAAAAAGGATCACATGAAAGGAGTTGTCATGCACTAGGTTTATACTAGGTTGACTTGTTGGCTTAGGTTTGTTACTTACACTAATAAAACTCATAAGAAATATTTGATTTTGTAACGAGAGCTCTATGCCCCCAAATAGCAAGGTCAATACTTGTACATAACTTTGTTAATGTTTAACTTATATGAATACTTTGATATATAATGAGTGTTATTTTTCATTAACAAGGTCCATTATGGTACTTGTGATCATCTTGCAACTATAAGTTAGATTATCATTTAAACAATATCATATTAATTACATCATTGTTTGAAATAGAATAATATATATGAATATCCATACATTTGTACTTAGGCTCTAACCTAGTATATCCTACACAACAATCATTATATTACATAATTTATATTTCATAATTATGTACATTATTGAATTAACAAATGAAGCATCTCAAGCTTCCCGACATATTAGAAAAGAGCATCTCTAAATTTCATGTTCAAATACTGATTTGCACTATTATTACATTTTCAATAGAAACTTCTAGTTATTAGAAGGTGGTTGTTAGGTAAAACAAAACTTTCTCTTTATTTATATATATATATATATTTCTTGATATTTCTTGAAAGTACAAATACATGTAGAGATTATATATTTCCTTAGATTAATTAAGGTTACAATATTATTATTGAAGAAGTTAGAATGGCTATTCAAAGACAATCGAACAATCTCTTCTCTCGACCAGGTTTGATGATCCACTCCCCTACATGATGAGAACATGGTTAGTTTTAAGCAAAATGGCATGGATCTACATCTCTTATTCTTATAGCATTGATCAAAAGTAAGGTCAATTATGTGAGTAAATGTTCTTATTTTGGAAAAAATACATTAATAATACAATCGTAAACCGGGAATAAACCGCAACATGCTACAACAATCAAATGAATAGAATTTATACTAGATAAAATAACTCAAGTTACTTTACAAAATTTTAACAAACATATTTATTCTTAGTACCACTTTGCATTCAAGTTCATAACACCGATAATGTTACATCAGTCAAGGAGAGAAATAATAACAAATATTATATAGGAAACACAACCATTGTTACCTTCAACAACAGAGATGAAGACTTTATTTTATAGTATAAATGCATTCAAGTTCATAACATCGATAATGCTTCACATTCCAAGAGAGTAATAATAACAAATAATTCAATAGGCAAGACAACCATAGTTACCTTCCAAAACAGAGAAGAAGACTTTATGCTCTAGTACAAATACATTCAAGTTCCTAACATCGATAATGCTACATCAGTCCAAGAGAGTAATAATAACAAATAATTCATCAAGCAACACAATGGAAGTTAGCTTTAAAAGTAGAGAGGAAGTCTTTATTCTTTAGTACAAATGCATTCAATTTCATAACCCTCATAGTGCTAGAGTAGTCCATGAAAAGTAGTAATAAGAAATAATTCAACATGTAACAAAACTTTATTTATCTTCCAAAATAGAAAAGACTTCTCTAGTCTTTAGTACATTGCATTCAAGTTTAGTAATAGATAGATATAATTTCAAGACTTGCCATGTTTAGCCCATCTACTAATGACAAGTACAATGAAGCCATATACTTCGTGGCTATCAATGATAATAGGACATGATTTTTCCCATTTAATTTTCAATCTTATTAAGAAAAATGACCATAGAAACTTGGCAAATTCAAGGAAAACATTAAAACGAATCTCCATATAAAATTTTACACCTTAAGGCGAATCGATTTAAAGTTGTCATTTTAGATACTTAGAACTTTTCTTAGTTTTCTTATTTGTTGTACCATATTTATTTTCATGGTATTTTCCTCAAAACAAATATAATCAACTCAATACCATAATCATTTGATTCAGATTCCCAAAACATTTTTGTTGTCAAAAAAATTAGAATTTTTCATTTGTTAATTTTCTAGGTAAGACATATTTACTATTTGTGCACTAGTTCCTTCCTTGTCCCACCTAAGTGCAAAGTGGTAAGAATAAATTTATTTGCACCAGGTCTCAAGGTATCATATCTTAAAATTATTTCTGAATTTACCCTACTATGCTGGCTTCTGAATTTCAATCTCTAAATGGCATCCACTCTCAAGTCATGAATTACTCTTTAGAGGGAAAAAACAAGACATTTTTGATTTCATCCATAACCATCTCCTTCCTATAATGAGTGAGATAATAACCTTTTAACTAGTTTAACTCAATATATATATATATATATATACTAATTAAAGCATGGCCGCAATAATGGGATGAATTAAATGCCTATAACTAAAATCTCAAGACTCCTTTACATGCATAAGATACATATATATTTATTCTCAAACTTATCATATAACATGAGAACATCCTGTTCTAAAATTAAACGATACACCAAATTACTCTACACACTTACATAGGGTATTTGCACACCATATGTACAGGGAACTAGTCAAAAGGATCTAAATGATATAAGGCTAAATTACTTGTCCATGCCTTCTATCCTATTGAATAAATCCCATAGGATTTAATTTCCAAAAAGGATTCCCCAAAATTTAAACATCGTCCAATCTTATGGACTATTTTAACCCTATACCTCATTGTAAAGGTGTTGATTGGGTCGAGACTAATTTTTTTGCATTGTTTCTTTCTCTTTTTATATAAATTGTTATCGACGAACTCTGCCACATATATTACTACTGTTATCTGTAGGATTACCTATGGAAGAGTTGGTTAATAGATGACTAGTTGAGTTTTAAGAAATTAATTACTAAGTGATGATGAATCGAAAGTGCCAAACCCAAAATGAATACCTGAAGACAAGGGATGATATGCAATCATGGTGGTACCACATATCCCTACCCATAATTTAATCGAGCCATATTTTTCTCTGGGGACAACTTCCCCATCCAGTGGATTACACCGAAACTAGGAAATACCCTTATCATAATCATTCAACAAAATAACCTTGCGAGTCAACCCAACAGAGATCCACAACAAAGTTATGAAAAATTTCAAGTAAATGTCTCCTTTTTCCACAATAAAATTTGGTAACTAATAAAAAGATAATAATCGCTAAGATTTCTAAGATACCGAGCTTATTAATAGTTGGTTAACAAACAATCTTCAACCATACACTCAGAAGAAATGATTGACCAATATGTAAATAGCAACAGGACAAGGAATATGTGTAACTATGCATTTGAATGTCCAAATTTTCAAAACAAAATACTAATCCGCATAATACCATTTGCTAAGATGAATGCAAAAAGAGTAAAGGGTGGAGATCCATGCTTGGGAAATCGTTGGCTCTCCCTTGTTATTTCCCTTGAGATTTAAAATTAACCAGTTTTGATATAAAAAGGTGCTTGAAAATATATTCCAGCAGGTTGTTCACTGCATTTGAATTCCAGATTTGAATACACGACTACCAGCCCCCTTGCTATAGCAACCCTTGGCACATTCCTTAGTTTTTATGCTTGTTGGATGTCTATTTCCTACTCTAGTTTTTCCCTAATTTGAAACAGGTTAGGTGCACGTGGTAAGAGCAATGGAGGATCTGTACTATCATAGGCATTTATTTAGAAGTTTCAATATCATTTCTACAAAACCCATTTGCAAAAATTCCTGATCTTAAACAGTTCACGCGCACTACAAGAAAATGGGTTCTTTATTCACAAATTTTTCACAATTTGTTTGTGGATATCTTATTTAAAATTGTGAATCCAAATTTGTGGACTCCACCCACAATTTTTTTGTGAAAGTATTAAATGTGAAAAAAATGTGATAAAATCCACAATTAAAACAATTGTGAAAAAATCACAAATTATTAATTGTGGCATTTGTCACAATTTTGGTATTGTTACATGTCTACAATTAGAAAAAAATGTGACCATTTCACAATCTTTGAAAATGTGGTGCATCCACAATTTTAAAATTGTGACATGTACTTTAGTAATAAAAGGGTTGTTATTCCAAAATTTTAAATTTATGGTTAGTTTTATTTTACTTTTTATACAACTATTTTAAATTTAATAATAATTTTTTATATATTTATATTTTCATATCTTTATTTTTACATTGTATGTTAATATTTTAATATAATTTTAAAATGTTAAAATAATATATTTTATATTGTATTTGATTACCAATGGAACTATATAACCATAAGAAAATATTATATTTAATTAAAAGATTAAAATATCGTACATTACAAATTTAAAATTATTTATTATATAAAATAAAAAATCTAAAATTAAAGAAAAAAATTTAAAATATATTTTAAAAACATTCAAATGCATTCATACTCAAACATGGATATTATAAAATATCATAAAATAAAAATATGCAATAAATTTGAATATTTTAAAAATAATATTATGGTTAATCTTTATAAAAGATTGGAAGTAAATATTAAAAAATAATTTTAAAAAAATTTAATACGAAATTTAAAAATATCATTTTATCGATAAAAAGATTTCAAAATATAATTTTTTGTTATATATAGACAAATTTGAAATTGTAAAATATTCTTTTCCCATGTTAAATTCTTATGAATTGAATAAAAGATATAGCTTTAACAATATCATATCCCTCACTTTATTTGAATTCCTTCGTTGATTATTTTACAAACCAATAATTTTATAATAAAAGCAAATATTAATATATTTATATACAACCTAAATTAAATCAAAATATATTTATTATTAACTATTGAGTGTAATAATAAATCCTACATAATATATTAATGGTAAATAATTTCCAATTAGAATATGAATGCGGTTATTAAAATTTAGAAATTTCTGGAAATACAATTTTAGAAACAATTTCATGGTGGGTAGTTTGGATTTCACCGCTGTAATAAATAGTTTTCTAGAACTAGATGAAATATCTTACTTGAATCTAATTATTATCTATATCCACTATAATAATTTCACGTATACTAGCAACTACGAAGTCTAAAGAGCCTGTATACAAAGAAATAATGTATAAAAATATTTTCAAAAAAATCAGTTGATTTATCTTAATATTCTATGGAAGATGGGGCCTTCGATAGTAGATCTAGATCTTTATGTAGAACTCATCCGCAAAAGACATGTAGAGGTAGAAAAATGGCATACTTTTCAAAACCCTCTCCATGCACAAATCTTTGAAAACTTAATTGAGATCATAATAAAAATGGGAGTAAGGATTAAAGGGTAAAAGCTGAAAAACCCACATCCTTATGACTCCATGAAGACGCGTTTCCTATTTATTTATTTAGTTCTATAAATTTTAGGTTTTCATCTTTCGATAAGGATCAATCCACAAATCGTGGAATTGTAGGTATTAATGTTTTTAGTGGCACGGATTAAGTTCACGGATAAATATCTCAACCGTCAGATTATTGCTTATCAACGGGGCATAATGTGATGTTATATGTTATGATATCTTTTGTATATGTTATGATATCTTTTTAGTTACAAAGATTTAATGATAACCTCATTATAAGATTCACGGAAAATGAATTTATAATAATTATAATTCCACGAAAGTTATATGTCTTTATATACTCGGAAGAAATAATATTGTGGATATTACACAATATTTTCAAAATATAACATTTTTTAATAAAATTTGGTTACATGATTTAATTTGTATATAATAAATTATATATTGACATTGGGGTGAGTTTAGGTTCTAAAATTATATTTATTATTTTAAGATAGTTTTGATACCAAAATGTAAAAATGTGAATTATCCACGATAAAAAAATCAATATAAATAATCCACAAATACAAGATTACTTTTACAAAATTTAATAATATCGATATTAAATTTTAAAATAAAATCTATCCCTTTTTTGATAATTCACGTTATTATACCAAAGTACATTTTTTTGGATAACGTAATGGATAAATAAAACTACTTCTAGTAATTTTTGCTATTAAATTTTAATTTTAGGTCTTTATAATATCTACATCTAGAATTTAGTTTATGTTTTATTATTATTACTTAATATATAATTTACATTTTTTGAATAATATACAACCAATTTAATTGAAGTGTGTTGAATTTTCAAATTTTATTTGCAAAATTTTTAGTGTGTATATGTATACAATTTATATTTAAATGTTACAAATTATTTGGGTTGTGGTACCCAATATCCATAATTCTATTTTTAAAGATTATTTTTGTTAGAAAATATGGGGAAAAATCATGATTTATTCGAAATAAAATTTGAATAATGTGCATATTTCACAATTTCGAATTTGACTTTTATGAAGTTGTGGAAATATTTTTCAAAATATGGGAAAATGTGTTTTTTCCACGATGAAATTTCAATAATGTGGATTTTTAACAAATTAATATGTGATTTTCAAATTGTGTAAAATCTACAATTTAATTTATAGAATTCATTCATTCAATGTTGAAAATTCACAAATTTTCTACAAAATGATTTATTTGTGGATAACAATGTGGAAAAATTAGCCTACTTCTTGTAGTGACGTGGCCCAAGTTTATTTTGGGGCCCCTCACTCCACAAAACAAGTGAAAAAATTTCCTACACCAAAGTAGCTCACGTGACCAACAAAGGAATTAATGAATGAGGTGCCTTCATAGTGGGCAAGGTTGGTGATTGGGTCTAATAAATTCACCATTACATTTTCTATTAAAAGGTAGTACATTCTCCTCCTCTTAAGAATGCATTGTCTTCCATGTGACATAACACGAAAAAAGCAAAAGGGTGATCAACAAGGAAATCTAAAGACAAAAAGTTCTTCATATGGTTAAAAATTTCTATCATTAAAGCACGACCACAGGGTAGACTTAGAAAATTTGGCAGATTATTTAACTTTCATTGTTCTATGAAGATTGGAAGTTCTCTCTTATTTCATTATTTAATTAATCTATTTTCCTTTACATTATTCCTAACACAATTCATTAATATTTCATTGTTGTAAATTTTTATTTTATTTCTTCTTGTGGTACCAAAAAATGGGCTAAATATCACAATACCATACCAAGGTTATACGCAAAACTACATATTCATAGGAAAAGTTCACATACTATCACGACTATAGTATACCACAAGAGCTTAACCAAATCATGGAAGGAACACACATGATCCACATAACATAGTACTCATCACACCTAGATGACCAATACAGAAATACTCATACATAAGTGTAATACAACAACCGAGATAAACCCATAATTTTAAACATGATGATTTCACACATCTCGAACAATAGTTACAGTACATAGTGTCAAAAAAGGAATCAAAGTAATATCCATAAAAACAAAAAACATAGTCAATTGACATGAGTACACATACACCACAACACCACTCCCCAAACGTCACACACAACTCAACATATCTTACTGAAGCATAAATAACACACACACAATCTTCTTATGCCTCCCTCAAGTCTCTTATGTCGCCCTCAAATTTGTTATGCCTCCCTCGTGAGTAATTTATAGATAAATTTTCTATTTCACTCCCCAAAGAGGTCGATCACCCTATGGCCATAGTCACATAGACTCAATACACCCCTAACATAAGTGACATAATAAATCATGGTTTGGAAACCCGCTAGTTATCTTTCCTCCTTGGGGTGTACCCCCTACAATGAAGCGAGTCCACAGGTTCAACAAATCCATGGTGCATCCCATGACTGTATTCCACACATTACTACAATAGAACCAACATAGCAATCCCATTCAAAGGCCAAGTGGCAAAATACAAGCCTTGGGCTAGGTTGTAAAAATTTAAATTTAAAAGAAGCTCCAAATATAAGCAAAACAAATGGCCAAATAGCCATAGTTAGTGCACAAATTCACATGTTAGTGTCACAAACAAAGGAAATGTAAAAAATATAAAAACATATCAATCAAGAAAAATTCTGGTTCTTGCAAAAAATAAGGAATAAGTTCAATTTACAAATAAAATACATATATATAAGTATCACAATACGATAACTATATGGCCTTATATGGCCACCAAGTGGGAGTACTCAATGAGTTGCCTAACTCGGAACATTGAACCTCATCTTATAAAATAACATATCAATAGTACAACTATAATCATGTCTATTTGAATCATCCCACCACCACTTGAAAAGGCTAAACACAATCATAGATACACTTAGGCTGCATCCATACGATAATGACATAGGGAGAGAGGAATGAAGCACATGTTGTCATCTATAAAACATAAGGACAGCTTGAGTTACTATCCCATGGTACACATTTGATCCTCACTCCAAACATACACTTTTATCAATATCCCTCGGGGTTGGTTAGCGTAAGATTCACGACGCATAACACATATGCACATTAATACAAAATGGTGGTTCATGGACATTAATCATAATGCCTTTGCATGGTAGATAAACAGGGTGAATCACATACATAACATTCATGGTTTACAACACACCACATTACTACATGTTGCACCCAAAGTGCAATCACTTTACGATAGGGATCATATACTCAACATATGTCCCTAAATCACAACATATACCATTACATATTACATGAATCATACTTATGATGAGAAAAATAAGAACCTATAGTCAATTACAGTATGACATGGTGATATATAAATTTCTTCGTAACATAATGAAAACATCACTATATAATCTAGTTCACTATAAACCAACCTTGTCATACAACATATCAGCACAACCACACATTATCATTGCAAAAGGATCCAACACTCTGTAATCAACAAGAACATTCCTTTCATACACACAACAAGATGGTACATCATACACAAATTCTCATTGAATTCATAAAAAGGAGAAATAATACTCTCATCTCCAACACATCAACATGCCAACAATTATGCACTAAGTGACATACACAACATGTGCACTAACAATATCACAATTACGACATAGCTCACATCACGCTTAAATCACATTACTCCTACAATTTTCTGCCATCATACTGAAACACAATCACAACTCCAATCTATCCCAAAGGTTCGAGAGCATGAACCTTGCTCTGATACCAAGTGTAATGACCACATAATTACCCACATAAATACAACTATGAAAATAGTGGAACAATTGTTTTTTAGAACACTCAAGCATAATTATCTTTTCATGACTATTCACAATTTATAAGATATTGTTAAGTATACCAAGTAAGACGTTAACACAAACCTCGGATCTTTTTTCTTTCAAAAACAAGGCGTGACGTGTGTAAATAATTAGACTCATTGTAAGGTTTTATTTCTTCCCATGCCAAAGGGATCGTATGATAAGATTTTACATGCACCACTTTATGTTAGGTTGACTTGTTGCCTTATGTTTGTTACTTAAACTAATAAAACTCATAAGAAAATATGATTTCATAACTAGGGCTCTACATTAAAGATCATAAGGTGAGTACAACTTGTATGACCCCAAATAACAAGGTCCATACTTTTACATAACTTTGTTAATGTTTAACTTATATGAATACTTTGATATGTAATGAGTGTCATTTTTGTTAACAAGGTCCATTATGGTACTTGTTGTCATATTTCAACTATAAGTTATTTTATCATTTAAACAATATCATATTAATTATAGCACTACTTGAAATAGAATAATATATATGAATATACATACATCTCGTACTTAAGCTCCAACCTAGTATATCCTACACAACAATCATTATATCACATAATTTATATTTTATAACTAGGTATATTGCTAAATTAATAACGAAGCATCTCAAGCATCCTAACATATGAAATAAAAGCATATCTATATTTAATGTTCAAATACAGATTGAACTAGTACTACATTTTCATTACAAACTTCTAAGTGTTAGAAAGTGTTTGTTGGGTAAAAAAGCCTTTATTTTTTTATATTTCTTGAGTAAAAATACATGTAGAGATTATATATTTCCTTATATCAATTAAGGTTAAAATATTCTTATTAAATAAGTTAGTATGGATATGCAAAGATAGTCCAATAGTTTCTTTTCTTACCAGCTCAATGATCCATCGACCTACATGATAATAACATAGTTAGTTTTAAGTAAACTAGCATGAAACTCCATCTCTTATTCGTATAGCATTGACCAGAAGTAAGGTATATTATTTGAGTAATTTTTCTTCTTTTGGAAAAATTTACATTCATAATATAGTCGTAAACCAGGGCATAACTCCCAACATGCTACAATAGTCAAACAAATAACATTCATACTAGATAACATAACTCAAGTTACTTTAAAAACTTCAACAAACATTTTTATTCTTAGTACCACTACATTCAAGTTCATAACATCGATAATGCTACAAAAGTCCAAGAGAGAAATAATAACAAATAATTCAATAGGCAACACAACCATAGTTACCTTCCACAACAGAGAAAAAGACTTCACTCTCTAGTACACATGCATTCACGTTCATAACATCTATAATGCTACAACAATCCAAGAGAGTAATAATAACAAATAATTCAATAGGAAACACAATTGTAGTTACCTTCCACAATAGAGAAGAAGACTTTACTCTCTAGTAAAAATGCATTCAAGTTCATAACAAGGATAATGCTACAACAGTTCAAGAGATTAATAATAACAAATAATTCAACAGAAAACTATATAGTTACCTTGTAAAGCAAAGAGGAATTCTTTATTCTTTAGTACAAATTCATTCAAGTTCATAACCCTCATAGTGCTATAGTAGCCCATGAAAAGTAGCAATAAAAATAACTCAACATGTAACAAAATTGTATTTATCTTCCAAAATAGAAAATACGTATTTAATATTTAGTACACTACATTCAAGTTTAGTAATACACACAAAAATAATTTAACGACTTGCCATGTTTATCCCATCTACTAATGACAAGTACAATGCAGCCATATACTTCGTGGCTATTGATGATAATAGGACATGATTCTGCCCATCTAATATTCTATTTTCTCAAGAAAATAAACCGAGAAACTTCGAAAATCCAAGGGAAAAATTAAAATTAATCTCCATATAAAATTTCAGACCTTCTAGGAAGATCGATTTAAAGTTGTCTTTGTAGATACTCGGACCTTTTCTTAGTTTTCTTATTTGTTGTACCATACTTTTTCACGATATCTTCCTCAAAATTGATCCAATAAACTCAATATCAGACTTTTTTATTCATATTCGCAACATGTATTTGCTTGCCAAGAACTAGAATTTTTCATTGGTTAATTTTCTAGGTATGACAAATTGACTATATGTGCACTAGTTCGTTCCTATCCGAGTTGAGTGCAAAGTGGTAAATATAAATTGATTTTTATGAGGTCTCAAGGTCTGATATTTTCAAATTATTTCTGAATTTACCCTACTATGATGGATTCCAAATTTCAAGCTCCAACAATCATCCACTCTCAAGTCATGAGCGACAATTTAGAGGGAAAAAAAAAGACATCTTCTGATTTCATCCACAACCTATTCTCCTTCGTATAATAAGAGAGATAGTAACCTTATAGTTTAATTCAATATATATGTATATATAAACTAATTAAATCATGCCCGCAATATTGGGCTGCGTTAAATTCCTATAACTAAAATCTTTGGACTCATTTACATGCATAAAATACATATATATTTATTCTCAAAATTATCATAGAACATGAAAAACTCTTGGTCTAGAATTAAACAAAACCCCACATTTCTTTACACATTTACATAGGGTATTTACACACCATATGTACAAGGAACCAATAAAAAATGATCATGTAATCGTTAAATGATATCATGCTAAATTACTTTTCCATGCCTTCTATCCTATTGAATAAATCTCATATCCTTTAATTTCCAAAAAGAATTACCTAGAATTTAGACATCGTCCAATCATATGGACTATTATAATCCTATAACTCATTGTGTAGGTGTTGACTGGGTCAAGACTAAAACAAGTTTGCATTCTTTTATTTTTATAAATTGTTACTGAGGAACTCAGCCACATATATTACTACAACTATCTATAGGATTACCATAGGAAGATTCGATTAATAGATAAGTGGTTAAGTTTTAAGAAATTAAGTATTGAGTGATAATCAATCAAAAGTTTCCAACCCAAAAGGAATACCTGAACAAAAGGGATGATATGCAAATCACGGTGGTACCACATACCCATAATTTAATCGAGTCATAGCTGGATTTGGGGACAACTTCCCATACGATTGATTCCACAAAACTGGGCAGTACCCATATCGTAATCATTCAACAAAATAACCTTGGAAATAAAGCCAACATAGATCCACACCGGAGTTAATAAAAATTACAAGTTAATGGCTCCCTTTTCCACAATAAAATTTGGGCACTAATAAAAAATAATAATCGGTAAGATTTCTAAGATACCCAACTTATTAATAGTTGGTTAACAAAAATCTTCAACCATACACTCAGAAGAAATGATTTACCAGTATGTAATAAGCATCCAGACAAGGAAAATGTATAACTATCCATTTGAATGTCCAAATTTCCAAAACAGAATACTAATCCGCATAATATAATTTGCTAATATGAATGCAAAAAGAGTAAAGGGTGGAGAACCATGCCTACAAAATAGTTGGCTCTCCCTGTCTATTTTCCTTAGGATTCAAAGTTAACCCAGTTTCGACAAAAAAAGGTGCCTAGAGATCTATTCTAGTAGGTTATTCAAAAGAAAACGTTTCACTTACTGGGCTTGAATACACGTCCACCAGCCCCCTTTCTATAACAACACTTGGCACATTCCTTAGTTTTTATGCTTCTTTATATGTCTATGTATTTCTCCGAGGTTTTCCCAAATTGGAAACACGATGGTTGCACGCAAAGAAGAACCATGCCCGAAGGAAGGGCTTGCACGTTTTCCACGTGATGTCAAGCCCATGCGATGTAAAAAGGAGGATCTGCAATGACATAAGCATTTATTTGGAAGTTTAAAACCATTTCCACAAAACCCATTTATAAAAATCCCTTATTTGAAATAGTCCATGCGTCCTAAGGTTATTTTGGTCCCTCACTCCACGAATAAGTGAAAACATTGACTCCATTAAAGTAGCTCATGAATGAAAGAAAGGAATTAATGAATCGGTGCCTTGACAATGGGTAAGGTTAGTGGTGGGTCTAATAAAATCACCATTAAATTTTCTATTAGAAAGGCATTACATTCTCCTCCCCTTAAGAAAACATTGTCCTCAATGCGACATAATACTAAAGAAAGAAACATGGGTAAGCAAAAAGGAAAGCTAAAGATGAAAAGTTCTTCATATGGTTAAATATTTTTGTCATTAAAGCAAGACCGAATGAGAATAGACTTATAACATTTGGAAAATTATTTAAATTTCATTATTCTGTGAAGATTGGCAGTTCTCTCTCTTATTTCATTATTTAATTAATCTATTTTCCTTTACATTATTCCAAACTCAAGTCCTTAATATTTCATTGTTGTAAAGTTTTATTTTATTCCTTCCTGTGGGTGCCCAACTGGAACTACTATCACAATACCATACCAGGGTTATATACAACACTAAATATTCACATGCAAAGTTCACAAACTATCATGATTGTACCATATCACAAGAGCTTAACCAAACCATGAAAGGATCACACATGATCCACATAACATAGTACTCATCACACCTAGACAAGTGACACAAACATACTCATACATAAGTTGTACTAGAAATTCCAATAATTTCCACAGATGACAATTTCACACACCTCATAACAAGAAGCTACATGGTATAGAGTGTCAACAAGGGAATCAAATTCATATCCAATGCATCAAAAACATAGCCAACTCACATGAGTACTCATGCATCACTCCCCAAACATCACACACAACTTAGCATATCTCCCGAAGCATCAAGCACAACCGGACATGTCCGAGCTCACATACACACAAATATCTTATGCCTCCCTCAAGTCTCTTATTCCTCCCTCAAATATCTTATGCCTCCCTCAAGCAGTAATATATAGATAAATTTTCCTTTTCACTCCCCAAAGAGGTCGGTCACCCTATGGCCCTAGGCACGTAGAGTCCAGACACCCCTAACCCAAGTGAAAGATTAACTCATGGTTCAGCCACCCACAAGTTATATGTGGTCCTTGAGGCATACCCCCATACAACGAAGCGGGTCCATAGGTTCATACAATTCATGGTGCATCCCATGACCCTATTCCACACATTACGACAATAGAACCAACATCATAGCAATCTGATTCAAATGCCAAGTGGAAAAATACAAGCCTTGGGCTAGGCTATAAAAATTTTAAATTTAAAAGAAGATCCAAATCTAAGCAAAACAAATGGCCAAATAGCCATAGTTAGTGCAAAAATCCACATGTTAGTACCACAAACAAGGAAATGCCAAAATATAAAAACATATCAATCAAGAAAACTGTTGGTCCTTGCAAAATAAAGGAAAAGTTCAATTTACAAATAAAATACATATATAGAAGTAGTATTATGATAACTATATGGCCTTATATGACCACCAAGGGGGGTACTCAACGAGTTGCTAGAACTCGAACATCAATCCTCATTTCGTAAAATAACATATCAATAATACAACTATCATCATCTCTAATTGAATCATTCCACCCCCACTTCAAAAGGCCAAAAAAATCATAGCTACACTTAGGTTACATCCATACGATAACCAAATAGGGAGAGAGGAAATAAGCATAGGTTTTCATCTATAGAATAGAAGGTTAGCTCGAATCAGCGGCCCATGGTACACATTTCCTCACTCCAAAAATACACTTTTCAATTTCCCTCGGGAGTCGGTTAGCGTAAGGTTCACGACATAACACGTATGCACTGAAAAGAGTTTGTGAGAATCGAATCAGAAACGAGGCACCATGAAGTAGTTACACTCTAACGGATTCATGAAAGCTCCAATGATAGCAAGGAAAAAATTGATCAGTAATAGAAGAACTTGCTAAACGAAACAAAGCTTGCATAGAGGAAAGATAGCGGAGTGTCTTGGCATGCTCATAAATGAATAGAAAAGGGGTACATATAGGGTGCTTTGAGTAACCATAGTGCATGACACATATGAAACCATAAACCTAACCCATGTGAGATGAACCTCCAACATGAGAGGAGGACACATAGGATAACTCACACTAACCCCCCTTCATCGAAGGCCGGGGTAGGGTAGTAAGAATCAGTGATGAGTCGGACGGAAGAGGAAGACACTCCTAAACAACTAAGAAAGATGTGTTAATGGGGGCCCGGCAAATAAAGCCTTGATAAGGTGCCCATGTACAAACACAATCTTCCTAGAAGAAGAAGAAGAAAAGAAGGATTAAATAGCCCTAAGAAGATGGGTAGCTGCAGAAGACATCACCCTAAGAAGAGACCGTAAGTGAAGAAACTTCATCTCAGTGAAAGGCTTGGTGAATAAGTCTGCAATCTGATCAGCTGTCTGAATGTACTGAATGTCGATGATACCATCATGAATAAGCTCCCGTATGAAGTGCATATGGATCTCAATGTGCTTCATCCGCTGATGTTGAACTAGATTTCTACAAATAGAGATAGTGCTTGTGTTATCATAGTAGATAATGGTAGGCCGCCGAAAGTGGATGCCAAACTCTGTCAGAATACCCTATAGCCAAATAGCTTATGTGGCAGCATTGATTGCTCCTTGTATTCTACCTCTGATAGATGATATTGCAATTGCATTTTGCTTCTTTCTAGACCAACTAATAGGACCCGAACCAAGAGAGAAACTGTAGCCAGAAGTAGATTTCTGATGATCTAAGTCACCGGCCCAATCAAAATCTGTGAACCCAATCAAGTCAATATCAACCCCTCCATGATAGTGTATGCCATCAGCATAAGTGCC
Source organism: Taxus wallichiana var. yunnanensis (assembly GCA_018340775.1). Taxonomy (NCBI): domain Eukaryota; kingdom Viridiplantae; phylum Streptophyta; class Pinopsida; order Cupressales; family Taxaceae; genus Taxus; species Taxus wallichiana. The sequence goes on from CM031236.1 coordinate 618,480,651, forward strand.
ACAAACATAATGAAGGATCCATTTAGCTACTTTCCAATGCAGCTCATGTGGCTCTTGCATGAATCTGGACACGATCCCAATAGCATATGATAAATTCGGTCGAGTGTGAGTCAAGTAGATCAAGCTCCCAACTAACTGTCGGTAAAGAGTACCATCAACCAAGGGAGTAGAGCAATCTGAAACCAACTTAACCTTGGAAAGAAAAGGAGTAGGAGAAGACTTGCAATCGACATCTAAAACTGAGCTAGCAAATCAAGAGCATACTTAGGTTGTGAAATCAAGATTCCCGAGTCGATTGTGAAATCTAGATACCAAGAAGTAATGAAGGCAGACCTAAGTCAATGGTCATGGAAAATTTGTTGGCTAAGGCAATCTTCACAGAATCAATAATAGAGGAAGAGCTGCTTGTGATCAACAAGTCATCAACATATAGAACAAGAATGAGTATGGAGTCATCTTGCCATAGAATATAAACATTTGGATCAGAGTGACACCTAGTAAACCCTGATGTAAGAAGGAGTCCATCTTGGCATACCAAGCTCGAGGGGCTTGTTTAAGTCCATAAAGAGACTTCTTTAACTTACAAACGAGGGAGGAATCTTGGACATAACCTAGAGGTTGTTCCATATAGATCTCTTCCTCTAGGTCACCATGAAGGAAGGCACTCTTAATGTCCATTTGATGGACTTTCAATCAGTTTGCTACGGTAATGGCTAGGGTCAGTTGAATAGAAGTCATCTTTCTGCAACCGGAGCAAAGTTTTAGCTGTATAATCAACCCGACTATCTGGGAGAAACCCTTAGCTACTAATCACGCTTTAAACTTTTCGACGTCTCCATTTACTTCATACTTTGTTCGAACACCCACTTACACCAAACGATTTTCTTCCTTTCGAAGAGTGGTGAGATCCCAAGTATCGTTCTTCATGAGAGAGAATACTCCTCATCCATGGAAGAATCCCACTCGAGAATACCGAAGCCTCCCGGAAAGACGTGGATTAGAATCAAGGTGTAGAAAGAGTGGGGTCCAACGAAATACGAGCGAGTACGTCTCATATCCAAGTATCTCCAACTAAATCTCTAGCACTTTGCAAAGTTTTCCACGGCCCAAAGGGGACCGGGAGGATTAGGCTCGTCAGTCGGAAGATTCTTCACTTGAGTGAGAAGGGACATAGTCCTCGTCATCACTCTCTGTCGAAAATCAAAGACTCAAAGGTCTATGGTTGGGAGGATCCGGAAGAGAAGCACACTCAACATGAAAAGTATCATCATCATCGATGAGTAAGAATCAATCAAGTCAGAGTGAAGAACCTCTATAGGTGGAGAAGTAGAAGTCGAAGAAGACTCATTGAACTTAACACTTCTCTCAATATATAGCTCATGAGAAGTAGGAATCATTAATCAATATCCCTTCATGCCATCAGGATACCCTACAAAGATACAAGGTTTGGATTGTGGTTCCAAGGCATTATGTTTCTTCTTGGGAATCCGAGCCATAGCCTTGGATCCGAAGACTCGAAAGTGCTCAACATCAGGCTTGCATCTAAACCAGGCTTCAAAGGGTGTCATCCCTCTTACTACCTTGTGTGGAACACGGTTCTGAATGTAATTTACACAATTCACTGCTTTCCCAGCCCAATACTGCAGAGGAAGAGACTTCGAGTGAATCATACAAGTGGCCATCTCCTTTAGAGTACGGTTCTTTCTTTCTGCGACTCCATTCTGCGAAGGGCTATAAGCAACTGTATGTTGCAAAGAGATCCCTTCAGAAGTATAGAAATCCATGAACCTATTGTTTACATATTCACCTCCATTGTCGGTTCGAAGAACCTTGATAGACCGTTCCACCTGTTTCTCAGAAAGAGCCTTAAAGTCCTAAAAATGTTCAAAGACTTCAGACTTAAGCTTAAGAAAATATACCCAAGTATATCGCAAATAGTCATCAATGAAGATTAGCACATAAAGAGCTCTAGTAAACGAAGGAGAAGGAAATGGACCGAAACATCGTTGTGAACAAGATCCAAGGGATTAGTGGCTCTCCGTAGGATTTTCCTTTGTCAAAGTTCTTTTCAGGATGCTTTCCAAGTGCAACCCTCACAAATACCCTTAGAAAACTTGACGCGAGGCAACCCGTTGACCATTTCATTTTGACTCAATTGTTCAAGGTAGCGATAGTTTAGATGTCCAAAACACTCATGCCATAGCTTACTAACCTCATTTGCATGAGTGAGCAAGGTAGTGGGCGTAGAATCAGAAGTAAAGTGGGAGAAGGTGTACAACCGTGAATGGTGATCTGCCTTTCCCTCAGCCACTGTAGTGTCATTGTTAAGCTCACGAATAATCACCGAGTTAGGACCAAATTCCACTCGCATTCCTTCACCAAGGTGAGTAATTTGGTAAACCGATAGGAGATTGGTAGAGAGATCAGGAACACTCAACACTTGGTTAAATGTTCCCCCATCCATCTCTACTGATCCACTACCGTTCATCGAAGCGACCTTTGTTGTGTCATTACCCATCGTGATTTGGGACATTCCATAAGGTTCGATGTTGGAAAAATCAACATGCAAAGAACCCATGTGGTGCGAGGCACCAGAATCTATAATCCATGTCGATGAAGGAGAATCTTTGCTACAAGGGCCTTTCCTTTCTTCTTATCATTTCTAGCACCTTTTACGGCTAAGAAGACTCGGCCTTCTGAGCACTTTGTTTTATTGATTCAGAACACTTATTTTATTTTTATCAAGTAAATGAGATAAGTGATCAATCTATTTCTTAAAACAATGTTGCTCGTAATGACCAGATTCTTGTAATAGGAACAAAAATACTTGCTTTTCTCGTGCTCTAGGGTCGGAAAGTCAAAGTGTTTGTGTCATTTTTAGGTTTGATCTTGGTTTCTTTCTTAGGTTGATCCTTAGTTTCTTTCTTCTTTTCGAGTCTTCTTTCCTTGCTAGTACTTGCTTCCCACAAGGGCATGTGACTTGGACTTGAGAGACCCCATTTGAATGAGTTTGTCCTGTTCTCGAATGAGTTGGGATGAAAAATAGTCAAAGGAGGGCATCATCCAAGTATCGCCCAAAGCAGCTTTTGTAGCGTAGAAAGTTGACACGAAGACAAAATATTCGGGACCTAGCTTAGAGAGAATCAACAAGATCAGTTGAGAATATTTCTTTTCTACTTGACATCCTTTTAACAATAATCTAATGTGGACAAATTTTGAGAAGAAGGCTTGTAGGTTTTCAAAGTCACTAGGATTTAACCCTAGTAGTTCGTTTTCCAACTCATGCGCTCTCATGTCATCTAGTTGTCCAAACATCGCATCTAGCATTTTCCACGTAGATGTAGGTGTTTCAGACGCCTCAATGTGGAAGAGCAAGTCAAGAGAAACGGACATGTAGAGAATACCTAAAGCTTCATCACTACGGTTTAACCACTTAGATTTTTCTTAAGTTTGTCATCTGGTTCAGTCTCAGTTCCTATGGTGATGCGGTATAACCCTTTACCCCTTAGTTTCATTATTATTTTCGATCTCCATTTGACAAATTTGAATGGCGTAAGAAAAGGAATTGAAAGTTCATCTATAGTGAGAGAGAGAGAAAATAAATACAGAAAGAAACACAACCACCCAGACAATAACAACCCCCTCAAAGATTTGCTTTTATAGTTTAGTGCGTTGATTACAATCGGGTCCATGTGTGCGGTTTGAAACACTTGGTAACTCATCTTGCAATTAGCGTAATAACGCGCAAGAGGGGAGACCACAATAGTGTTTCATGGAGCGCAACAAAAGAGGAACACCGTAAACAAGCACAAGCAAAAAATAGAAAGGAGGTGAAAGCCAACCCTGGTGGTGAGAAAAAGTGTCTCACGTCACATGAAAGAATCCCTTTGTCATAAAACTGTGGCGGACACGCTCACAAGTCCACGAAAAAAAGGAATAGAACAAAGCTCAAAAGAATGAGCTGAATTAAGCAAAACAAAGACACCCCCAAAATGCGGCACTTTATAAAATTAGTGTGTTTACAAAGATAATGATCCCATCATCTAGAGTGCAAAAAAACATGCAAATTTGACTAAAGAAGTGCTCAAAACCGAGCAACGAGTCAAAAGTTATAGCAAAAACCAATTCCCGCAATTTGATGAGAAAAAGCTAATAAGTTTGCAAATGGATTAAAAAAGTGCCCTAAACGCATGCAAAGGGTGTCGTATGTATGCTCGTTGGAAATGGCATGCAATTTTAGATAGGGTTTGTTTGTATTGCGAGGGGGAATTAGCCACCTGCCAATCTAGACCTCACCCTTCGTCTTCGGCACTTTAAATGACGAGAAGGTTAGAAATACAACAATCCAAAGACCAAATTATAATGCCAAGGAAATATATTTTTTAAATAATGTTAATGAAATAAAATTAGATCTAATGTAATTAAATCTAATGAATTTTGAAAAAATCTTTAATTAAACAAATCACTGAAAAAAACACTTTTTTTGAATATTGTCTAAAACTTACAAGTTTTAGAAAGAAGTGTGTTTTTTTTTTTTTTTTAAAGATTTTTAGATGAATATTTTTAAACAAATAAAGATTGAATGCATTTTTAGAAAGTATCTTTTAAATAAAGAAAGATTTTTGATTTAAAACGCATACCAAAAAGTGAGTTTGTTTTTTTTGTTTTTAAAAAAAAGAAAACATAGGTCATTTTTTCTAAAAAACTGAGGATTTTAGAGAGAAAAAAGAAGGAAATTAACAAACTTACCAAAGGAAAAGGCGTATGGTTGAAACCTTACCAAAAAAACAAGAAGAACAGCCACGGTTTAACCACTTAGTGTTTACAAAGACAGTGTTTTACTTTTGCGGACCAAAAAAACGTGGCAGAGTTGTTTAAAAACGTACTGAGCCATGTAGGAGTGTTTACAAAGATAAATCGTTTTACCTTGCTCAGACCAAAAAATGTGGCAGAGTTGTTTAAAAATGCCTAGGAAGCAAAAAAAAACATGGCAGATGATTTTTACAACCCTGTGAAGCAAAAAAACGTGGCAAATGATTAAAAACGCCCTGCAAACAAAAAAACGTGGCTAATGATTAAAAATTCTGCAATAAAAAAACATGGCTAATGATTAAAAAATGCCTATGCACAATAAAAAAGCCTTGGAGAGTTCAAAAAATGCACGCTCACAAGTCCACGTTTTAGCTTGCCCACACCAAAAACGTGGCAAATGTGATTAAAAATGCCTGGGAAGCAAAAAAATGCTAGAGGGATAGCAGTTCATTGAGTAGCAAACAACAACAACATGTACGAAAAAAAAAACACAAAAACTTTCTGAGAAAGCTTGTTAGAGATATTAGCAAGAGAATTTCATGAAAATGGTGATCAAAAGACTTGCATGCGAGTAAAATAATGAAACCAAGTAAGAGTAATAGCCAAAAAAACCTCACCCTTCGCTTTTGGCATCGAGTGCACGTTTACCGATCTCATCTTTGATACCATGAAAAGAGTTTGCAATAATGTTAATGAATCGAAAGATCTAATGTAATTAAGGCGCCACGAAATAGTTGCACTCCAATGGAATGTTAAAAGCTCCAGCGATAGCGAGAAAAAAATTGATCGCATAATGGAAGAACTTGCTCAATAAACAAAGCTTGCATAGAGGAAAGACAGTGAGAGTGTCTTGGCATGCTCATAAATGAATAGAAAAGGGGTACATACGGAAATGCTTTGAGTAACCCTAGTGCATGGCACATATGAAACCCTAAACCTAACCCATGTGACATGACCCTCCAAAAAACATGAGAGGAGGACACATGGGATAACTCACACTAACATGCACATTAATACAAAATGGTGGTTTTTACATGCACATTAACCATAACGCCTTCGCATGGTAGATAAACAATGAATCACATACATAACATTCACTATTTACAACACACCACATTAATACATGTTACACCTAAGGTGCAGTGCAATCACTTTACGATAGGGATCATATACTCACCATATGTCCCTAAATCACAACATATACAATTACATATTACATGAATTATACTTATGATGAGCACAATAACAACCTATAGTCAATTACAATATGACATGGTGATATACATGTTTCTTCACAACACAATGACAACATGAGTATACAATCTAGTTCACTATAATCCAACCTTTTGATACAACATATTAGCACAACCACACATCTTAATTGCAAAAGGTTGTAACACTCCGTTATCAACAATAACATTCCTTTCATATACACAACAAGATGGTACATCACAATCGAATTCTCATTGAATTCGTAAAAGGAGAAATAATACTCTCACCTCAAACACATCAACATGCCAATACTTATGCACTAAGTGACATATAAAACATGTGCGCTAACAATATCAAAATCACAACATTGCTCACATCACACTTATATCACATTCCTCTTCCAATTCTCTGTCATCATCCTACAATCCAATTTTTCCTAGACGTTCAAGAGCATGAACCTCACTTTGATACAAAATGTAATGCCCACTAAAGTACCCAAAAAAATACATTCATGAAAATATTGGAGCAATTGTTTTTAGAACACTCCTTCATAATTATCTTTTCACGACTATTCAAAATCTATAAGATATTGTTAAGTATACAAACTATGACGATAAACAAAATTGGGCTCTTCTTTCCTTAAGCCAAAAGGCATGACGTGCGTAAATAATTAGACTCATCCTAAGGTTTTAGTTATTCCCATGCAAAAAGGATCACATGAGAAGAGTAGTCATGCAGTAGCTTTATACCAGTTGACTTGTTGGCTTAGGTTTGTTACTTACACTAATAAAACACATAGCGAAATTTGATTTCGTAATGAGAGATCTATGTTAAATATCTTAAGGTCTATAGAATCTATATAACCCCAAAAACAAGGTCAATACTTTTACATAACTTTGTTAATGTTTAACTTATATGAATACTTTAATATATAATGAGTGTTATTTTTCATTAACAAGGTCCATTATGGTACTTGTGATCATCTTGTAACTATAAGTTATTTTATCATTTAAACAATATCATATTAATTACATCAATTCTTGAAATAGAATAATGTATATGAATGTACATACATTTGTACTTAGGCTCCAACCTAGTATGTACTACACAACAATCATTATATCAAATAATTTATATTTTATAACTAGGTACATTGCTAAATTAACAACGAAGGATCTCAAGCATCCTCACATATGAAAACAAAGAATATCTATATTTAATGTTCAAATATGGACTGAACTAGTATTACATTTTCAATACAAACTTCTAAGTATTAGAATGTATTTGTTAGGTAAAGCAAGCCTTTCTTCTTCTTCTTTTATCTTTCTTGAGTACAAATACATGTAGGGATTATATATTTCCTTATATCAATTAAGGTTACAATATTATTATTGAAGAAGTTAGTAGGGCTATCCAAAGACAACACAAAATTTCTTTTCTTACCAACTTGATGATCTATCCACCTACATGATGAGAACATAGTCACTTTTAAGAAAATTGACATGAAACTCCATCTCTTATTCTTATAGCATTGACTAGAAGTAAGGTATTTTATGCAAGAAATTGTTATTCTTTTGGAAAAATTTACATTCACAATACATTCGTAAACCAGGGCATAACTCCCAACATTCTACAACAGTCAAACAAATAGCATTCATACTAGATAACATAACTCAAGTTACTTTACAATCTTGAACAAACATCTTTATTCTTAGTACTAGTGCATTCAAGCTCATAACATCGATAATGCTACAAAGACTCCAAGAGAGCACCAATAACAAACAATTCAACAAGAAACACAACTCAGTAATTACCTTTCTACAACAGAAGAAGACTTCACTCTCTTGTCCAAATGCATTCACGTTCATAACATCTATAATGTTACAACAATCCAAGAGAGTAATAATAACAAATAATTCAACATGAAACACAACCATAGTTACCTTCCACAATATAGAAGAAGACTTTACTCTCTAGTAGAATTGGATTCAAGTTCATAACATTGATAATACTACAAAAGTTCGAGAGATTACTAATAACAAGTAATTCAACAGGAAACACAACCATAGTTACCTTCCAAAGAAAAGAGAAATTATTTATTCTTTACAAATGCATTCAAGTTCATAACCCTCATAGTGCTACATCAGCCCATGACAAGTAGTAGTAACAAATAATTCAACATGTAACAAAACTATATTTATCTTCCAAACTAGAAAATATGTATTCATTATTTAGTACATTGCATTTATGTTTATTCCATCTATTAATGATAAGTACAATGCACCGATATACTTAGTGGCTATCGATGATAATAAGACATGATTCTGCCCATCTAATATTCAATATTCTCAAGCAAAGAAACCAAATAAACTTGGAAAATCCAAGGGAAAAATTAAAATGAATCTCCATATAAAATTTCAGACCTTCTAGGCATATCAATTTAAAGTTGTCTTTGTAGATACTTATATCTTTAGTTAGTTTTCTTATTTGTCGTACCATATTTTTTTCATAATATCTTCCTCAAAACTTATTAAATCAACTCAAGATTGGACTCATTGGATTCATATTCCCAAAATGTTTTTTCTATCCAAAAATTATAATTTTTCAGTTGTTAATTTTCTAGGTAAGGAAAATTTACTATTTGTGCACTAGTTCCTTCCATGTCCTAGCTGAGTGCAAAGTGGTAAGAATAAATTCATTTGTATGAGGTCTCAAGGTATGATATTTTCAAATTAATTCTAAATTTACCCTACTATGATGGCTTCCGAATTTCAAGCTCTAACTATCATCCACTCTCAAGTCATGAATGATAGTTTAGAGGGAGAAAAACAAGACATTTTCCGATTTCATCCACAACCTTCTCCTTTGTATAATAAGGAGAGAGTAACCTTGTAGTTTAAATATATATAAACTAATTAAAGCATGGCCGCAATATTTCGCTGAATTAAATGCCTATAACTAAAAACTCAGGACTCCTTTACATGTATAAAATACATATATATTTATTCTTTAACTCATCATACAACATGAGAAACTCCTATTCTAAAATTAAACGATACTTCACATTTCTTTACACATTTACATAGGGTATTTGCACACCATATGTAAAAGGAACCAGTCAAAAATGATCATGAAATCATTAAACTATATCAGGATAAATTACCTTTCCAGGCCTTCTATCCTATTGAATAAATCCCATACTTTATAATTTCAGAAAAGAATTAACCAAAATTTAAACATTGTCCAATCTTATGGACTATTATAACCCTATATCTCATTGTATAGGTGTTGACCAGGTCGAGACTAAACCAAGTTTGCATTTTTATATAAATTGTTACCGAGGAACCGAGCCACATATATTACTACAGCTATTTGTAGTATTACCTCAGGAAGAGTCGGTTAATAGATGAGTGGTTAAGTTTTAAGAAAGTAATTATTGAATGATGATGAGCCGAAAGTGCCAAATCCAAAAGTAATACCTGAACATAAGGGATGATATGAAAATCACAGTGGTACCACATACCGATAATTTAATCGAGCCATAGTTGGCTCTGGGAACAACTTCACCATCCTATGAATTCCACCAAAAATAGGCAATACCCTTATTGTAATCATTCAAAAAAATAACCTTGGAAATCAACCCAACACAGATCCACATCAGAGTTAAGAAAAATTTCAAGTAAATGGTTCCATTTTCCAAGGTAAAATTTGGGTAGTAATAAAAATAATAATAATCGGTAAGATTTATAAGATACCTAGTTTATTAATAGTTGGTTAACAAACAATCTTCAACCATACACTCAGAAGAAATGATTGACCAGTATGTAATAAGTAACAGGACAAGGAAAATGAGTAACTATGCATTTGAATATCCAAATTTCCAAAACAAAATACTAACCCGCATAATACCATTTGTTAATATGAATGCAAAAAGAGTAAATGATGGAGATCCATGCTTTGGAAATCGTTTGCTCTCTCCTTTCTATTTCCCTTGGGATTCAAAGTTTACCAGTTTCGACACAAAAAGGTTCTCGAAAATCTATTCCAGCATGTTGTTCATTTCATTTCACTTCCAGACTTGAATACACATCCACACTACTACACGAAGGGTGTTTGAGACATTAATTAGAGACAAAAATATATTTTTGTCTCTAATTAATGCACATCTCATATTTTTGTCTCTAATACCCTTCATATATTATGGTACTTTTTATATCAATTTTTAATTAAAAAAATACACACTTATACAATGTGGCGGTGAATTACAAGGAGGGAAAATTATTGCGGCAGCTGAGAAGTAGGCGGGAGATAGTTGGGTTTCATTCTCTGCATGCATTCAGATATGAACCAAGACAATGGCAAGTAGGTGGTACTGCAGATCTTAGGCATGCAAACGAGGCCAGGCTGAGTAGGTATACGCCAATCTTTTTATTTTGCCCTAGTTTTATTTTATGGGTTTACATTATTTGTCTTGATAAGTGCTATTCTTTTGGTTGCATCTCTGTAAATTAGTGCATCTGCATAAACACGGAAGATTTCTTTGGAACGAGGTTTAGTAACCCGAGACTGCTCAATTTCCCAATGCGTGCAGATATTTTCCAGCTGAGAATATTGCTTGAGAAGTCGAATATGTTTTGCTTGCAGCACATATTCTAGCATGTACTCTTGTCCTTTTATTACCACGGGAATTTCCTCATAGAGTGTCTTTCCACTCAATTGGGGATCGCCCAAGATACCAAACCCTTGGATACTGTCAAGATTAGAAGGTATTCTTCCATCAAACTTGTTGTTTGATATATCCAAGTGGTAAGGTTTACCATCCATGTGGGAAAGTTACCATGAAACCCATTATAGCCCAGGCTCAATCTTTCTCTATTGCATTTTGTTTCCCATAGAAAATGTTTCGAATGGTTCCTGTAAACAGGGTAGGTTCCTTCCCTACTAAACCAATATGGTGCCTCAGACCTCCTAAAATTGAAATTTATAATCTCCTTTCAATCAATTTTTACCACACCTTTAAAGGGGTCGTAAAACCTTTCAATCAGTGCCAACAATGGTGGATTTTCTGAGTTGCTCTCCCCAGAAGAGCCATTACATTGCATGCTTTTATGGTGAGGCTGCACTTGATATGATTTAAGGAGCAATGATTTTGTATAAGAAAATCCTTAAACATCCCTCCACATTTTCAATATACTCCTCTAACAATGTTAGGCAACTTCCCATTTTCATATATATACACTTCCGTTCAAAAAATACCAGAATTACATAGACATAGTACATAATTGTAAATTGATAGACCTGCAGATTTTTCTTTTTTTTTGAGAGCAAAAGTATAGTATCTTTTATTTGACTGGTAGATTTGCTTCTAAACAACAATGAAATCTATAAATTTTTATCATGGAAGAAAACACTCTGCAACAACAAAAAGTTTTGCTGACCTACCTCAATGAGAGTCAAACCAAAGGGTTCCACTAAAGCTGGATTGATAAAAACACCCTGCACATAACAGGACAATAGTTCTGAAGCCACGTACATTTCATGCATTACAGAGAAAGCAGTGCAATACTTGAGAATTTCACCTATAAAATGGCACAAAACTTATCTAACCTTTGTTTTTGCAGCAATTCTGTAGATGTCGCTAACATCTGATTGTTTGTGATGTTTTGGATATGCAACTTCTCCATAGAGATCATACTTGTCAATCAACTTCAGAACTGTAGTGAGCACATTGGCACTTGATGCAGGCATTTGATCAATATCATCTCGATTCCCCATGATCAACATCATCACCTCATAAAATAGAAAATGCAGCTCTTTAGCAATGAGAGCAGAGCAGCACGTGACAGAAAGGAAACATAAGTTTAGGAAGAAGGCATACCAAATTTTCCAGCTTCTTCAACTTGTTACACTCCCCGAAAGCCTTAACCAAAGTTGTCATGTTCTTTTTAGGATCAGGATGAGCAAGAGCCAATATAATTGGTTTTGAAGTATTGTTCAGGAAACGCAATGTCTAAATAAAAAAATAGGGTATATCAGGTCTATATCGCACATGAGGTAATATGATGTATAATATTGAAGAATGTTAGTTTAAGTAACTATCTTGTAAAGTACGTCAAACCCAACATGATGGTAAGCAATTATATGTTGCCTTGTCTCTTACCTCACCCCACAAAGGGGACTCAGATAATTGAGCAGAAGCATTCTCTAAATCATCATATGTGCTCTCCTCTTGTACTATAACATTGCTGAAGTCCATTCCAGGAGGTATGACTGCAACAAAGTATGCCCATAATTATAATCTTATGATTACAAATAGTAACAAGCACCCCCACCTGAAAAGCCACAGACTATTTTTCAATGCGAAACGGTATTATAAAGTAGAATAATCAGAATGGAAAACCAAAAACTTTTAAGATACACAGAAACCTTCACAAAAATGTAAATCCCACAAACATTTAAGATACAAAGAAACATTAACAAAAAAGTAAATTCCAGGAATGGGTATTTTTTACCGCCATAGGAGGCATGTATAGACCATAGCAATTTTGACCCCGCTTGGCACAAACTCTGAGCTTTCTGTTCAATTCTAAATCAAAACCATCATAGAGGCCCCATTGTTCTTCAATTTCTTGCCTTGTGTTGGTGACCACAAGCTCAGCAGAGTCGAGACACAATTCTTCAGCACTAATCCTGCGAAAAATCTTGTATGTTCTGTTGATTTCTTCCTTCGATTGCTCTCCTTGTTTCAATATTTGTTCCAGTTTATTCCGGCCTAAGGAATGACCAGTCAAAACAATGGGAACATTGAGAGCACTAGAAAGAAGGCAGGCCACATAGCCTGCATCTACATAATGACCATGAATCACATGAGGCCACACAGCTCTGCCTCCTCCAATCAGATCCCCCAATACTTTAGAGATATTAAGAATGTGACCCAATGCCCCATCTACAAACTCTGGGATGTATGGCCACAGATGTTCTTTCTCATAATACTTTTCTTTTTCACCACAAGGAATTCGAACAAGGTATGCTCCTCCAGCCTCTCCAATTTCTTCATCGAGATCAAAAGTTAGCATTTCTGTTGGTTCTCCATAGCTAGAGTCAATTTCAGGAGAACAGATCTGACGTGTTAGAAGGTTCACTCTGTACACTTCAGGCATTTGTGCCTAGTGCCTTTGCAAACTCTACAACATATTTCACCTGCATAATAATGAATAGAATAAGGCAATTAATACTTTGAGCTTGTACGTCTTTGCACATATATTTTACATCTAAATAAAGCTATAATCCTAATAGAAGAAGGTAATCTAGCATTCCATATCCTACTTTGCAAAATGATTTATAACCATCTGTTCTTATTATCATTAAAATCTTGTTGGGAATAAATATTTGAACATGAACATTGTAAAGTCATACATGCCAGATCCAGAGGAGGTTGTCATGTGGAGCGGACTTCCTAGGCAGGCATGCTAGGTCCCAAGGATTTTGACGCACAGAGGTAACTTCCTAAGTTTTAGGAGGAGCTGGCAAGAGTTTTTTTTTTGGTTTGCAAGTGAATGGTGATCGCCATCCCCTATGTGTCAGAGTTATTGGGGAGCCAACTTTGTGACCCAAACCTGTGACAAGGCTCAAGTAAACACTTTTGCCTACCACTGAGCCAGAGATCTCAGGCAGCTGCCCAACAAACTTAAAAACTTTTTTATTTCAAAAGGGTTCCGTGTCATATGCCATTTTTCACTTTAGGAGAATCTGTTCTGAATTACCATAGATTCCACCATATCAGAGCCTTTGGAAATGTTGCTGGTCATACTCCCGCTTCTAAATGTTTTGAAAATTTATGTGGGTGTGATGTTTCCCTGAGCAAGAATATGTCCTCCATACCAAAAGGTGAGGGCAGAATTGCAGAAACCTAGGCATTGAGATGCTCCTAGAATTGATCCTGCAGTCCAAGTTTCCTTCATGCTCTCTTTGTGGGGTTCCTCCTAAGTTACCAAGAGCATGTGGATGGTGAAATCTATCAATCTCTATACAAGCACTGATATTTTTCCCAGATCTTTTAATAAACATTGGCATCTGAATATGAAGCTCTCTTTAGCCTTTACCTCTCCAAAGAGAACAAAGGAACCATTTCCTATTTCCATAAGGGATATGACCCATAACTAGTGAGAAGAAACCCTCAACTGCCCAAAATTGCCATATAGAATATTATATTGTTTGGAATTATTGACAAGGTAAACTTGTTTTTCATATCACATTGTTGATAAGAGGTCCAACCTTAAATGTGCCGAAAAGAACACTGAACATTATATCTTCTATTAATGGAAGGAAATACTTTTCAATATCTGTCTGAATACTGTCTTGGCAAGTTATCGATTTCTAATTGTAGTTAGGAACCATATTTAATGGCCTTAATTAAGATGGTTTTTAGAAACACGTCTTTATCTAAAAATTAGTTATTTAAACTGGATACTGGAAATTATATTTTTCACCATGAAAAATATTATTCTTAATAACGAAAAATTAGGACCTTGAATAAATTTTAAAGGTAAATTAGTGAACTTATAGTGAATGAGATGATTCTGACTCCCAAGCCTGTCAATGACCTACCCATGTACAACAGTGAAGAATCCTGTATCTAAATAGCAACAGTAAAATCAAAAGAATGGTGTTTGTTCTTTTTATATGTTGGGTTATTGCAGAAGGTTAGAGACTGAACTTAGAAACATACAAGTCATATTTCTACGATTATTAGTCATCTTAATCATTGCCTAAATAATGCATAATTTCATTAATGGAAGAACTACTTGCCTTTGCAAAAGAAATGGCCATCCACCCTAGAATGTTCGGTATTGAGGCTACTCCTAGTGCCTATGCATGTATGTAAAACTCTATGAGAATGATTATCGATCCATATTTTAAGATATCAATTAATTTAACTTTATCCACTTTTATTTTTCTTGCATGAGACTCTAAGCACATACTCCTTTTCTTCCTATATAATCAGAATTAATCCATTGAACACCGCCCCAACATTGGATAACGAGCCAAATAAAGAAAACTATGTATAATTTAGCAGCCAATTTATCAATGTTAGTGAAGTCATTCAATGTTACATGCAACTTTGAAGTTTTTTTACTATTAATAATTTTGTTTTATGATATTTTGAAGGATCGTGGCATGCCCTCTACATATGCACTAGAAAATCCTAACATGAGAGTGCCGCCGAGAAGTAAATCCCGTACCATACTTTCTACATCCAACATTGAAACATTTAGTATTCCAATTCCATCAAGCATGCCAACACATAGTATAGCACCAGAGTTAAGGAGTAACCCTTCATGTGTGGGTTCTCTCCGAATTCACCCTCCAACACCACAACATGCTTCCTTGACAAGTATCATAGAATCACAAGCCAAAATTTTAACGCTCCTACCAGATACTCCTGAATTTTATGAAGTTAGACATGAAGTAATTAAGCAAATTCATGCATTGGAGTCTACATTGCTGGAAAGTACAGGTCTTGCTGCACCTGAATAGGTATGCTTATGATAATTAATTATGTATAAAATATTCCTAACAGTCCTAATTATCATTCATGTGCTATAAAATAGTCATAACAGCAATTTTTCATATTGCATGGTTTACAATAGTCCTAACAAACATTCATGCTCTATACATACAGAAGAAAATGGCATGCCCCCTGATGTACCTATAGGGGAAGCTACTGTGACCCCTACGACTGCAACAATCTCCACAAAGGAACACAAAAGGTAAAAAAGAGGTTACAATCTTGTTAACCTCGGATGGAAATGTCTAAAAAGATGAAATGGGATCGAAAATTTTCCAATTTCTATTTCATCACGTTAGATGCCTATTTGGAAATACCATACAAGTGGATTGAGAAAGCAAGCCAATTCTAAGAAATATGAACTCTTTTGTAACACACCAAAAATACCAACACAGTGAAATACAGGATAATTTTTTTGACTTGCTTGACACATAACATGATGCAACATGTCGTCACCAAGTATACAACTAACACTGAGAACAACTTGATACAAGGATGGCCATAAAGGCAGCATGGAAACGTTCACACATATCAAGGACAATTTACTTTTCTTTTTGACAAGACAACATAGAAGTCCAATCACAGAACACACTTACAGTTAGGGCCAACCACAAAGAGTTATTCTTGAGGGTTATTTATTTTAATAAGATATCTTGCAATTCTTAGCTTACGTTTTCCAAGGAGGTTCAAGATATGATTCATACAATTTCTCTTACCAAGCTAAGTTTATTCTTTTGAAACTGAGTAAACATCTTCAAATCTTCTCTATTATGACCTTTATTTGTTTAATTCGTTTATCAAGAAAAAGGAGTATTTAAACTCCACAAGACCATCTGCTCACCACTAACGCTACTAAGATTCATTCTTACTCACAAGACAACATGGTTTTAAGTTCAACACACTTAAGAGAAGAGATACAAGGTGCCTTGAAAAAGGGTTAGAGGGAGAAGGTCGAGATGAAACATTTTTAGGACCTCATTAGTTATTGCCAGTATTTAATTGAAGCTAGGGCTCTTAACCAGAATTATCAACAACTTTACTTAGGCTTCGCTAAAGGTATTAACAAGGAGTAAAAATTTACTTTCCAAAAGGCTGAGAGATAGATTGTGTGGTTTCAAAATTGTTTTCTCCTGTTTATTAAATCTTATTATCTTCCAGAACTAACCATAGATTTCCTTTAAGTTTGTTTAAGAATTCCACCATGAAAGGGATAGTGTTCATTAGTGTAGCTAGCGGTATCAAGTTATATAATGTTACTTCGCAATGATAGTCCTTGCGCCTTGATTACTTTAAGAATTTCTTGCTCTCAAGTTGGTGACCCCTACATTACTTTATTTGAATACAACTTTTAATTAAAATTCCCAAGTATTAAACAATCCCATGTTAGTTTACTTATGACACTTTATTACTAAGTCATGGCAAGGTTTAACTCGTAATTTATTCTCAAGGCAAAGTTGAAGCAACACTCATTTATGAGAGCAAAACAAGATTACATCATTTCTTAAAATACTGATACTCCACAAGTCACTCAACCACAATAACCAAATTTTCTTATAATTTCAATGATGGTCAAACAATACAAGGTTTCCAAAGTTCAGATGACAAAGTCCACAATACTTTATACTAAGACATTATTCCTCTTTTAAACTTTCCATTGGACGTTAACAACAATTGAACAACATAAAAAAGGTTTCGAGCAAAGGAAATTCTCAACTGAGGTTGATGACAAAAGTCTACAAATCTATCCCTCATCTACACGCAAGATCCATCTGCAGCAAATTTTCTACAAGAGTCAGTTCGCGAGAACTGAGCAAGATAAGGCTACACAAAACCACCATAACTATTATCTAACAATATCATGAAAAGAAGCACCTTATTACAAGAATTTGGGTCAAACCTCTAAACACTATGAGCACATCAAGTTATAATAAAGTCTATAACATGTCGATCAAAGAAGGAGAAGACCTTGTACTTTAGTTAGGAGCAAATACAATGAAAGTAACAATCATATGAGGATGGCCCTTGGCCCTATAAGGAGAAAACAAACAATCTAGCAAAAAAATGAATCCCCATCAAGTAAGTGTTTAAACAATAATTACAAGATTGAGATTTGATACATATACCAATGAGTCATCTAGAAATTTATCAAAGGTGTTAGACGCATAGGCTAAAATAATATTTTTCCAAAAGAACAAGAGTTGATCGGCCCAAGAAGGGGGAAACACGGGTTTCAGAAATTAACACAAAAGCCATGCATAAATGAGTTTCAAACCGGAAATCAATTAAAGCATACACACAACATAAGTTTCGAAGCGAAGGCAAAGTATACTAGTTTTGACCATTAACTACAAGGAGATTTACCAATCATCCAGGAAGGGTCAAAGTCTTACAGGCTAGTAGCAAACACACGAGAGAAGAAGGGGGTTCCATCCAACAAGAGTATACAATAATGTCATCAACAAATTTTTATAACACTAAAGGTTTGCAAACCTCCACTACAGTACTAATGTTTGGTTAATTTAAAATAAATTGCCCACATCCCAAAACAACCATATTTTACGGCAACCCTGGGTAACACAGTCAACCGTCGCACAAAGATACAAACATAACTTCTAAGTGACATTATCAAAACAAAACCTTCCGTTATGAATCCATAAGATTATCAAATGAAAGCTGAGTTTTTTCCCGAAGGTTAATCACATTTAACGAAATTTCCATCACAAACTATCACGGTAATTATGTGCATAAAACGAATTAATATTAATTACTAGCATTAACATTATAAGGAGAAATTAATGCAAGTTAGGAAAAAAAAAAGAGCGCCATCAAAGAATGATTCGAGAGGGGATTAGACCAACTATTCTAGTGTCGTCAACGAGGTACATGTGTTTCGCACAAAGAAACTTCCACTTAGTTGATCCGAAACTAGTTATGGTTCAAGTTGATAGGGGTGGTCAAGGCACTTCCTGAGGATGGCCTTAAAAGCCTAGAAACAAGATGAAAGATAGTATAAGAGTCTAAACACGCGAGATGGAAAAACACGTTGCACACGAACCCTTTTATTCTACTAGTTTTAATACCACAACTCTAAGCTGGCTTGCCCACGCATTGCTCACACAATCCTACAACCTTTCTTTCTCGATGCCAAAAGGTTATCAAAGGGGACTTGCGAAGGAGCTAACAAAAAGAAACGTCAAAAGACAACTTGGGTGCTAGGGAGGGGATTTCATAGTTATCGTAACTTACTTCCATAATATCGAAAAATACTAGCTGATCAACGTAATAGCTTACAACTCAATCGCAGAGAAGAATTAATACATAAACAAACAGATGAAGGTCTATCATTCGAGCAAGAGAAACATAACATTGTGGGAAAGGGCACACGCATCCTTTCGACCAACATACTTTCAACGATAAAAGCTAAAACAAGGAGAAACAAGCAGAAAGGGGAAATCTCCCATCATGACATCCAACTGACAAATCAATGCAAGGAAAAAGTGGTTCGATTTCGCAATAATTGTAAATATAATAGCAGTAGAAAGGTGTAGAAATATCTTGCCTGTTTCTCCAGCTTCAACAGGTCGTACAGACTCCGCACGGGCCAGCATAAAAACATACCGTACAACCATGTTATAAAGATTGCAGAGGCTTTGGTTGAAAAGTAATTGCACCCAGACAAAATTCAAACCCTTAATATTTGTAGTTTGTTAGTAAAAGCAATTGCAATCCAATCCGACTGCAAGGAAGACCACTGCAACTGATTTATTTCAGCACCAGATGTGTAAGCTAGCATCGGATCAGGGCCTCCACCCTCTACCAGGGGCTGACTCGCACCTGACAGCTCCCATATGAGTGCCTGCGCATCATCTCCAGCGGTGCAAATATGGCAGGGGCTGTGAGGAGCCCACGCAAGGGCATTCACACAAGCTTGATGCCTTTGAAGCTCTGCAAAAGGCACAGTTGGATACCTGATATCCAAGACAACCACCTTACAGCTATCCATCAAAATAGTGGCCATAAACCTTTTCCTTCATCAGATTTGAGGACAACATCAAACTCTCGGTGCAAACATTACAGCTGTAGCTTGTAAGGTGTGATAATTCCAACAGAAAACTTTATGCCTGCCAACTTGGTGACTCGTTGAAGAAGCTCATATAATAGCAAAGCAAATTGTGTTTCATGAATATTCTGATATGAAACAGATCGGCCTCTAAGAGGTTCTCTTCCATGAGTTACATCGCTTCAACAAGTAAGAAAACAAAAGAGAATCTTAGCAATAAATTTCACCAGATCTCCTGGTAACTCTCTCACTGTCACAGTCGATTTTGAAGATACAAACTCAAGTAGATGTTCGATCTGAAAAATATCCTGCTACCTTCATCTCCCAAGACATTTTCTCCAACATTGCATAGATCTCCTGACACGTTCATACTTGCAAAGCAAATTGTGCTTCAAGAATACACTGAAATGGAACAGATCCGCCTCAATGAGATCCTCTGCTCTTGTTTGATGAAATGCTTCAATATTGGCGGAAGCATTGTCATTCAGTGGACCTACAGATCCATGCATTTTTTCTTTCCCAGTTAATGTTTTTAGATGTGTAAGATTCCTTTCCCCGAAACCTGCAGAAGAGGGGGCAGATCCAATAGGATGCAATTTGTTCATTCTTAAAGAGGAACTATTCAGTTCTCCTCGTGCTGCAGAGGATGGTGAGATGCTGTCATTTTATTTCAGTAGCCTCTTGTGTATGGGTTCATTACGGGGACTGCCATCAGGACAATTGCTGTAAAGTTTCACTTTCTTTGCTTTACTTGAGCCATCAGTCACATACTCATCCCTGTGATGCTTCTTCTTTGTATCATTTGATATCAAAGGTGTAGTGGAATGCAAACATCCGTCCCATACGTCTCAATCAGGACATATACAGCAGGACACACTTTTGTTGGGGAAACTCATTTTTTTTCTCTCTTAACAGCTTCGATGATATCTTCCGCCGCCTTTGACTTCGCCGCTTTAAAGAATCCATAGTCTCCAATCTCACTCTCTCTATCGCCCCCCCTCCTGCTGAGCGCTCTAAATCCTTGCCCATCTGCAACCCCAATTACAGTTTAACAAGAATGTATTTGAATACAGCCCACCATGCATGGTCGCGACTCACGCGCTTCCGCTCTCTCACTCGCCTACAACACTAGCTAACGCGTCAAACCAGCTGCGCCCATACACATTGAATAACAAAATCAAAAAGGAGATCCTGGTGAAGACAAAACAGGCCTCCACCGACTCCCATCTCCTCACGCAACGTAGAAAACTGTGACAGACATTAAAGTCTCCCACTGTCTCACGCCACCCAGTGAGATTACATTATTTAATAAGTGACATGATATGTCACCCATCTCCAAAAGCTGTGCATCGCAACGAGGCTACACGAATAATTGGCTGAGGTATTTGATCTGGTGGAAACGAGCACCATGACCATGGATCTTGACTGTCAAAACAGTAGCTCTATTGATTCATCCTTGCTTTTGAGAAAGAGCTCACAATCTAGTTACTACGGAAGTTTGATGCGCATGAGCATCACCAAGAACATGGATGTTGAATTGGAAATAAAAACAACTAGATTAAGTAGCAAAGCATTTTGTAGCAAGTAAGATAGGTGAGTCATGAGCCTGAAGAACAAGGATGTTCATAATAGTATTAAGTGAAGAATGTCATGTCATAAAAGAGTTTGGAAATACCGGTTTTAACAAGGATTTCATAATGGATTATGTACGGAAATTCATTCATTCTAAAAGAGACAAAATAAGATCAAAGCTAACAAATGACCAGATATCCCCGACTGCTTGGATCACTAACCAAACAACATGGGATGAGCTTATCAAAGATGCCAAATTCAAGAGAAAGTCCTTCAAAAATCCAAACTACATGCCATCTGCACGAGAAGGAGGTAAAAGACGCCTTCGAGATACAACAAAGGCTACCCAAGCTAGGTTGTCAAGTATTGGGTCCCATAAATTGGGGTCGGGTGGGTATAATAGTATTTGTGGGAGCTTGGTAAGTGAATAATTTCATTTATTTATTTTATATTTTTTCGGTGACTTGAATGTATTGGATGACAAATGATACTTGATAAATTAAAATGTCTTTGTACACTTAGGTTCACCAATTTCGAAAGGAAGCTTCAGATGAAGATCTGAAATATGCTTTAATGCATGGTTCCCAAGGCCTCTGACAACATATGATAGATCGAGGGGAGAAATTGGTCATTGAGCATGAATCTGAGGTAAGTTGATTATAGTATTTGATGACATAATAAAACATTTAAGTATCAATGTTGTGGTAATTTAATTAACTAAAGTATGTTGTTTAATAGGATGTGCAACAATCAAACTCCTTAAAGGATGCAACTGACAGTGAACATGAAGATGCCATAGAAGGATGTGATGATTTTGTTGTTGGACAAAATGAATCGATTGACCATCTTGCAACTCATCTGGAAAACAACCCAGAAATCCAACAGACAAGAGTTCAGGATGATTATCATGTTGCACCATCTATTATAGTTCCTCGTCAAAAGAGGACAAAAAAGAATAGATATTTTTCCTATCCGGCTAAATAGATTTAAATTGACTGTTATTTTATGAATTATTGGCTATTTCATTACCAATGAACTTATTGGTTTTTTTAATGATTTGAATTTTAAGTATACTAGTGAATTTTAAGTATACTAGTCGTGAGAAGGTAAGTGTGAACCATTCAGCCCTCAATTGCCATATTGTTTTAGATATTTTTCTATATTTCATTTGCATGTGCACTTATTTTTTAAACCTATGTAAAAAACCAAAACTTAAAATTACCAAGAAAGAATAGATATGTGGGTATATTGGTTGTGTTGGTTGATTTTTAAGTTTTAATTAATGTTAAAGAGTGGGCAGTCAACAAAACTATACATATATATACACTGTTTTGTTCTTGGGCATCGGTTGCTTATGTTCACTGAGGCGAAGGTGCTACCTTTGTATAATTATTACCTTAACCTATTTGAAAAAATAGGCCTTAAAATTGCACCAACAGATGTTGCAGCCATTCACTGGTATAGCAATGAAACATACTATTCATATGCTGTTCCAATCTGGCCTTCTTTCCTTGTACAGTTTCTGATGAGTTAGATGTCTTGGCTTGAATGTTTCAGGTTCCGAACTTCTTGATGAATACATCATTATTTGTGTTCAGCTATGCAACATCATTTTACCTAAGTTGGAAATTGGCCTTGGTAGCTTTACCTCTCTTGGCTTTACTTGTAATCCCAGGATTGATGTATGGATGGATTCTCATGGGATTGGCTAGTAAACTACATACAAAATACAATAAATCCGGTATCATTGTAGAGCAGGCTCTCTCCTCCATTAGAACTGTGTATTCCTTTGTGGGAGAGAAGAGAACATTGGACAATTATTCAGCTCCATTAGAACTGGTCTTTCATTTATCACTGGAGGCTTGCATGACTCCTAATTATCCTTCTCTACTTCTTGCACTGTATTTATATATAGTATTTTGGATGTTTGATTTTAACTTTAACTTATGGTTAGTTTTTGAAATCATTGTAATGTATTAACAGAGCTCTTGGAACTGCTCTTCCCAACTTGAAGTACTTCAGTGAGGCCTTTGTTGCCACACGCCACATATCTGAGATGATTGAGAGGGTGCCTGACATAGATTGTGATGATAACAGAGGGGAGGTGATGGAGAAGGTCTATGGCGAGAAGGTCTTATGCTTTTTATAGTAGTCATGACTAGTGGTTGGATATGTTTCCCCAAGGCATAATGATTATCGGGTGGGATGAAACGGTAAAAGAAGTTTGATCACGTTATTAATGGAAATGCTCTCTTTTGGATGTTTATTAAGAATCATAGTGGCACTGTTGTCTTTGCATTTACAGGGCCCTGGTTTATATTATGTAGACAGTGAAGGAGGACGACTAAAGGGGATGCGTTTCTCTGTCGGATCTGGTTATACATATGCCTACGGTATCTTGGATAGTTGGTATGTCTGCCCAGCCTTTTATTCAGTTGTTTTCCAGCGTTCATTGTTTGATGTTATACATGCACTAACTTCTGTTGTCTCATGGTTGCATACGTAGTTACCGTTGGGATATGCCCGTGGAAGAAGCTGGTGAACTTGCTCGTCGAGCTATATACCATGCAACATTTCGTGATGCAGCTAGCAGGGTGTAGCAAGTGGTATGCAACATAACATTAATTGATGCAGTTGGTTCTAATTATTTGATAGAAACTACATTAACTTTGTGATCTCATTGACATAAATAATGATTGCAGGATAAATGGTTTTCTTGACAAGTCTTGAGGAATTTCAAAGAAATGCCTTTTCCATATGGCATCCCCTTAATTGTCATTGTTGCTTGAAATGCACAAAATGAGTTTGTTGAAAAGTCCTTAGAGGCATGTAAGCAAATGCCATTGTCAGATTTAAAGCCAAGAATCCAAAATATCTTTGCAAGCATCAAATATTTAGAAGCAGTTATTAGACAACTGAAGGCAGGTAAAGATAAAGATTTTACAAATATGAAGATTCAATTCCTAACCGACAATGTAGAGAATTACCTGATATCAGTTCCAGCAGAGGAACAAACCCCTGTGAAAATGGGAATGTGGGTTCGCAAACTTGTATGCCTTGTGCCCATTCAAATAGCTCGTGCAGAAAACAATGCCATGGTAGCTCTCAAGGATGGACTTCAAATACCCCATGATATTAGCTACGTGGACAGCGTATCGCTTGCTAATTCTATATGCTTTGGCTTCTATGATGCTGTTCTCAATAGCTGGAAGGGTGAAATTAAGGTTATATCCTCCATGGGAAAGCAGAGCAGTGGAAAGTCATATTTGCTGAACCATCTTTCAGGGTCTCTTCTGGATGTTGTAGGGGGCAGGTGCACTGATGGTGTCTGGATGACAATTACAACAGGTGAAAATGGAGATGGCCAGGGGGACAGCAGGTACTTGTATGTACTCTTAGACTTTGAGGGACTGGGCTTGAACGGCAAACAGAGGATATGCTCCTCTCTTCTCAATCAATCTCATTAGCAATCTTACAATATTTAACAAGAAGGTATGTAATTTGTGGCCTTAAAATTTTGTAATGTTTTTTGTTTTAAATCCTATTGCTTTGATAAGATGTACTTAGTTGAGAGGAGGGGGAATCCATTTTATGAAAAATAAAATGTGAATAACCCATCCATTGTACACTTTCTTTCTTACCTGTTTCCTGGTATTTAACAGGATTTTCACTTAGACAAGGACACAGAATCTGCATTCAGCCGGTTCCAGAATGGCATCAATTTGTTGAAGCAGGACAAAAAGTTGTTTAAAGGTCTATTTTACATCGCAATCAAGGATGTTGATACATCCGATATTGAAGACCTTATGCAAGAATTTAATGAAAAAATTCTCAGATATGCACCAAATCTCAAGAGAATTTCATTATAAAAATGTACGATGGAAAGGTTCGAGATTGCTGCTATGGCTCCTTATAATCGATCTGAATACTATAAAGAGAGTTTGAGTGAACTAGCAGAAACCGTGGAGAATAGAATTGATTCTTGCTATGATAATGGTTCCACTTTCTTGAGGGATCTCAAGCTTCTTATAGCCCAAATTGCAGCGAAAGACTGACTTCAATTGACAGTAAGCGTGTTGCTGTCATAGTTGACATTCTCAGGAGAAATCTTGTATCTGCGGTTCATATGGGATGTCTTTCTGCAAATATAGATGAAGAATTGCAGGTTTTTGTAAATTTTGACACACAGGAAGAAGTTCCAGATTTGCCTGTTGCTGTGGGTGATTTCTCATGCAACATCAAAGATTCAGGTTTGTATCTCTCACCTTGCGAGGAATCATCAATTTGTGCTACCATAAGAGATGTTTTATCTCAACTTAGGTCAAGCTGGGAGTTGGTTTTACCAAGGAATGGCAGCAATGGTGAAGTGTGGCATTCTATGTTTAAGAACTTCCGTGAGTCACTGGCAGAGAGAAGGCAAGACAGAGTTCAAAAGTGGATACGTGCAAACACTGCAGAATTTTGTGATAATGATGAGGTACAAAGGTTGCAATTAGAAGCCAATGTAGCTCTGGGTAAAGTAAAACAAGGTCTCTCTGTGTGTGGATGCAAATGTTCAGTGTGCTTTTGGAGATGTGTGCTTGAGAAAGGCCACGGTGATGACCATTCTTGCATGAGTAATCATTCATGTGCAGAAAGCTGCAGCTATTGTGCTCGAGGAGGAGGCAGCTTTAATGTGTGCAAGGATTTGGCAGGGCATGAAGGCTCTCATGATTGCAAAGAAAAAAATCACACATGCCAAGAGACCTGTCACTTATTTCAAATGTCTTCAAATTGTAATGAGTTGTGTTCTCTGAGGCCCAAACACTTTGGTCAGCACAAGTGCAATTCCCCACAACATGTGTGCAACAAAAAATGCTCTCTTCCAAGCTGCAACAATCCATGTGCTGTGCCAATCGAGCGTAAACACAAGCGACATAAGTGCCATGAGAGATATTGCCAGAGCAATTGCAGTATAAAGGGTTGCAGCAGGACATGTGGAGTCAAAGACCATTTCCATGATCTGGATCCATATGCAGAGCATTTGTGTGGAAATGAACATGCCTGCCCTGAAGAATGCGAAATGTTTGGAATATGCGAGATCTTTACAGAGCTAGTCAGACAAACTCGGGTTTTCCAGGGTCAAAGGGGATCTTTCGAGTATGAACTTGTCTCAGAAACAGGGTCGAGGCCATATCACAAGAAACAGGGTCGAGGCCATATTCATTTAGTTCTATGTCCAAAGGTGAAATGCACCAGCAATCTCTACGATGGTTCCAGACATGAAACTATGAAATATGGACCTGACGTGGATATTGCCAAAGACGAGATGACTCATGAGACTTATTGGCAATATGTCAGGTTCGTCGATCCTTGCACGGAAGAAGAGCGGGAAGAATTTGGCCACTGTAATCACTACTACAAATCTGAGGAGCATGAGACAGAGGCAGGTGGCTCTGATAAATCTTACTGCACTGAGAAACTGTGGCACCCACCTATTAAGAGCACTGGACACAATATAAGTTCTGCAGGGTACATAACCGATGATGGACATCATTTTGGCTGCGATCATTATAAGAATGTCCCTCACCATGTCTTTTTTGTGATAAATTGGCATAAATGTTGTTCCAAAGCTAATTATTTTAGATGAAGACAACGGGGATGGAAATGAACTAAAATCCTGCGCACACAGATTTGGCAAAGTGAACATCATTTTCTATTTTAATTAATGATTGTCTCAGAAACCCCAATTTGGCTATATATTTTGGTGATTATACATACTACCAGTAATATGTTGAGGAGTATGTACTTCTTTCAAATTTTAAAAGTTTTGATATATACACTGGAAACCTGTAGTATGTTCATGGAGATAATACTTGTGGAGAATGATATATACACTGCAAACCTGTAGTATGTTCATGGAGATAATACTTGCAGATAATGGCTCATTTGAGGAAATAGCTGGTGGCCTGGTAAAATGATGACCCTAAACTGATAGTTTTCACTTGATGGTCCAGACCGCTGTTGTGATTGATAGTGCCAATGCGAACAAAAACAGAGTTGTCATTCTGTTTAAGAGTACCAAATTGAAAACTCAGACAGAAGAAAATATCAATGAAAGGTGCTAGGATGGATGTAGCAGTTCAGCTGATTGCCTCTTTTTTCTTGAACATAGGCTCATCTAGAATGGAAGAGAGGCACTTATGATTTGTATCCGATTTTGATCACAGCCTGAAGTAATATACACGTGTTGGTCTCAGTCACAGTACATTGCATTGCAGTTACCAGTATGCATTACAGTATGATTAGGCTTATACGAATGAATGGGTGTTTTGGCCAATGGATTTAATGTATCCCATGTCTTCCACATTTAACATCTTATATCTTTTATGGAGGCTTTTGAAACATCCCTGTGTAATCACTTCATTGAAAATTTGGAGGATGGAATGATTTTGTTGGGAATCTGTTCTATAATGTCTTGTCGAAAGGATTACAGGAACAACTACTTACCCGCAACTCGTTAATTTGAGGGAATATTTTGGATCCTGCTCAGTGATTTAACACTTTGAAGACATTCTGCAACATTTGGTTGGACTCCTTGGTAACAACATTTGAGAATCCAATTTCAGGCTTCGATGAAAGTTCTTTAATCATTACTTTCCTTAGTTTAGTAATGGTGTAACAATTTGATCTGATTTCCTGATTCAAGACAATTTGATATGAATCAAATTGTTTTATCTTAATAAAAATGGAAGACTTATAAATCTGTGAATACATCTTGTTAAAGGGAACATGCAGTTGTTTTCTGTAGATCAGCAGCGCAGTCAGGCTCTATAAGCTCATGCTGCTGCTTTTGCATCATTTAAGGTAAAATTCTCTCCCACTTATAAACAATTGTTTAAATTTATCTATGATGACCATGCCTGAATCATGGTAATTACCTCTTTCATGTCAGATTTCAATTGCCATGTTGTGTTTAATATATGAAGCACTCTGTGAAGTATTTTCTAGCATTGATTTTGTGTTTATGTAGGTTGCAGGCAATGAAAATCCTTCGATTCTTATTTCCTTTGCTTCAAAAACAATTACCGAGGGTAGATTACTTCAAAGCTACATGTGATTGAGCTTGGTGCACAGCCAGGTTTGTAGCTGTTCTTGATTTATACCTCGAAACATCTTACAGGTTGCAGAGTTGTGGGTTTTTCTCTCCTCCAGCTATTTTTTGATATTGCAGATGAATAATAGGATTTACCTTGTGATTTTTTACTTTTAAAATGGTCCTTGGGCTTTATGCAAAAGAACATCAACTTTCATAGTTGCAAATCTTTCATATGGGCTTCATGGTCCTTAATATACTTTTACTTTGAGCAAAACTACAAGCTTTGTTGTTTGATATTTATGATGTAACTTGTTTATATTTATGTCTGTATTTGATGATAAAGTATATTCCTTATAGAAAAGAACTGATTTCATCTTTTATCTGTTGCACTGATATGTGAAAAGCTAGTATGAACCACCTGAGTTCATGATTAGGATTAACCACCATATAGCTCAAAATTTCTGGTAGTTTGAGTTGTTAACATTTAAAGATCTGTTTCCTGTGTCGATTTTGTTGAACTAAATCTTGATTTCAACCACTCATAATCATCTACGTTGTTATAACTAACATATTTAGATGTGGAATATAATGTGCCCTGCGAAAACACACATTGACATTTACACATTGATCATAACGTTCTTTACAGATGTGGGGATGGTCTTATAGATGTGACTGTGGGTTCAACTGCTATCACTATTTCCAACAACCATCTTTTTGACACTGCTGATTCTTAATCTACTACACTTATTTAACACTAGCTGAACTTGGAAATTTGAAAAAGCTTGGTAACCACATAGCATTCCTGCAACATTGGGTAACCACACAACATTGAGGAGGCTAAAGTTGTCTCGGAAATTCATTCTTCGGGGATCTAGATATTAAATTTTCCTCTTCTACATAGGGAGTGGAGAGAGATTTCCTCGAGAACTGGGACTGAGATCACAATTATTCATGTTATTGTGGATTATCTTGACTCATTTTCTGTTAGAATATTCATGTTAGAATAGATTGATTTCAGCAAGATCACAATTATTCATGTTTATTGTGGATTATCTTGACTCATTTTCTGTTGTACAGGGGCATTCTCATTAATCTGCTTTGAAATTGCTTTGAAGCAAGGTAGCTTTAATTGGTCTATTGGTGAGTGTTGTGCCTCAATGGTTTCACTGGGCATTGTTTGTATATAATGCTTGTACGTTTTTACTCAATTTTCATGCATGTAGTGTAGAATATCCACTAAAGAAAAAATAGATGAATAATGGCTTCTTTTTTTTTTTCTGATACAGGGCTTATATCAGAACATTTTCACTAGGCATGTGTGGAATTCCAGGGATTATAATGTCTGAGGTTAGTCCTTGATATAAGTTATGAAAATGGATTGACAGTAATGAGTTAGTGATAACTAATTTTTTAGAACAAAATGTAAAGATCAGGTCGATTTAGTGAAAACTAATTATTGTCCTAATTTAAATGTAATTTGTGAATACTTTTGGCAGAATTGGAGTAAAATATGTGATCATAATTTCTTAGAATCCAATGCACCTTCGCTGCTAACGATAGTAGAGAATTGCATCAAAGTTGAGACAATCAAAGCGAAGAACATGAAGATGACTGCTGCCGATGGAGAGGCAATTGCTCAAAAGGAAGTTAAGAAAACTAACCTCAAAGTAGCACTAGGGAATCATATGGATCACTTGAAGTTGGTGGTGGAGAGAAGGTGTTAATATTGTATATCAAGGGTTAACGAATTGTAGACACCTTTTTGCATTTTATCATTGTATTTCAAGGGTTAAAGGAATTCAGACACCCTTTTGTATCTTATCTTATTTGATATTAATAAAATATTTGTGGACCCATTTATTGGGCACAATATTTAAATCAAATTGTTGTTAATTTATAATATTAATTACCAGACCACTCCGACATCATAGATGATATGTAACTTCGTTGATTGCACTATATGATATTTGGTTATTGTGTAGTTTTAAAATTCATATTTTTCATTCTTTAAATTCGTATCGTCTCTAGAGAGACAATAAAAATTGAAATTAGTATTGTCTCCAGAGAGACAAAATGTTAGTATTCGATATTGTCTCTAAGGAGACAATAATGATATTCTTGTCTCTAGAGAGACGAAAAATGATATTGTCTCTCAAGAGACAAAATATGTATCACATTCATCGGCCTATTTTCTCTTGAGAGACAATAATTAGAGACAATATTAGAGACACCCACTTTGAGAGCAATAGGATCTAGACGATATACAACTTTATTTGGAAGTTTCAAAACCATTTCAACAAAACCCATTTGCAAAAATCCTTATGTGAAGAAAATATGTAATATGTGAATGTATTCACAAAAGTTTCAATTATAGGTATGTAACAATATTAAAATTATGAAAATTGCACAATTATAATCTTGTGGAATTTTCGCACTTATTTTCGTTGTAGATATTTTTACAAATTTTGTCACATTTTATGATTCCACAAAATTATTGTGGTTGAGTCCACAAAATTGCATTCGCAATTTGAACTAAAATATCCACAAAGAAAATGTGGAAAATTAGTAGATACAACACCCTTTATCTTATAGTGTATGGATTGATTCATTCATATGTGAAAATGGATTTACATGTAGAAAACTAATTATTTATTCATAACAACATCATCCTTGAGTGCTAGTGGAAGGTGAATACAAAAATATTTATCAAAGGTAAAATAAATAATGCATGAAAAATAACACACTTAATTATATAAATCATGAATGAATTTATGAAAATATGTTAATAATAATAGTAGTGTTTTCTTAGATTTTGGATTCTAAAAAGGAAGATTATGACATAAAAGTGGATTTGAAGGTAGTTAATAATAAACAAAATTTGTTTAATTTGACAAAAGTAAAGAATTGTGAAATATTAATGGAGAGTAAATATTGCTTTTAAATTCCTTGGTATTTATATGTTTCCACATTTTCATGCACCGCTAAAGATGACACAAGTCAGTAACTTCACAATATTAAAGAAATATAGTGTGATGCATGATTATACCTTTTTGTAGAGTTTCCAATTTGTCATATATTGGTAAAATTTTAAGAGACAAAAATCCATGAGAAATACATTTTTTTATTAAGGATAAAGGTTTTTTGACAGGGACCCTACCCTAGTACAACCAAAATAAAGGGTCTTACCACCTAGATATAACAGTAAGAACAATATAGACACCCATGTGATGAAATAGAGTAGTTGCCAAAAAGAGTAGCGTAAAAATAGCAATACCACAACAAAACAGAGAAAAATCATAGCGTAAATATAAAAAAAATAGACAAAGACTTGTCCCCTAAAAGAAAAAGAAACCGAAATAAATACTCCCCATCATGGCTTTCATATGTATTGTTGATCTAATTGTTACATGGTAGGTGGAATATTGCTTAATAAATACTCTTATACTACATATTAAATGTGTGTCCTCTTTTGCCAATCTTCAATCTACTTGTCTTTCACCTACATATCATTTTATAATAAAATATTTATGTATCTACACCTCTCATTTACTACATATTAAAACACATCTAAATCTCCCATCCACCTATCAAGCATATATACAAATAGAGTACTCTCTCATTTCCAATAATAGAAATAAAATTAGTGTATATTATCACCTGTAACTAAGGAAACTCATTTGCACACATTGTATACTAATACAAGAACTTTATTTGAGATCCAAGGTGTGAACCACACTAAAACCCAAGTTAACCTTGCAAAATCGAAATAATAGGATAGTTGTAGCAAGTGTGGATGTTCGAAGCTCTACTTTACTAACAATGGTAAAGTAGGGTTCTATAATCTCAAAATTAAATAAACAGTAACGCATCGAGAACTATGTTAAACAGAGCTCTCGCTAATAGCCATCCTAAAATCAATACCATTGTGGGTTAAATCAGCCCTACACATGGAGATAAATTTGTAACCCTAATATCTCCTCATTTTACTATATACAAATAGGTTGATCTAGATCTGTATTTGTATCCAAGCTGAGGTGTTCAATTATCTCTAAGAGGAGACTATGACATTAATACCTCGATATTTCGTATGTTAACAATAAAACTTCAATTAAGTTTGAGAAATGTTTAATAGAAATAATTATGTTAAAATACAAATTTATTGAACAAGTAAAACTTCCTGAAAAGAATTTACAAGCAATACATTTGATTGCAATTGACGCGTGAGAAATTCAAGGCAAACAAGTAGTTTGAACAGGAAATTAAGTTCAATTTTGATTGACTAAGGGTGAAGGAAAGGGAAATCGTCTCTTGTATTCCGTTCAACTTGAAGAGAAATTGAAATTGGACATCAATCCCATGACTGACTGAATATAGAAATAGAAATCTTGATCCAAATAGGGTAATGGTTAGTGTCATGATAATCAATTAAGATAAATCAAGAATAGCGAGAGTAAGGAAGGATTGAGAAAGAATAAAGAATAGGCAACCCAAACAAAATAAAATAATTGGATCGGAAACTCACTTGCATGCACGCATGAATGAATGATTATTTTTAAGAAACCCTAACTTGGTATTATTTAAACAACCCCAACAATGTGCCCTTTCCTTATTTATTTCAAATTAATAGGGCCTCAATAGGATGCATACGCCCGAACCTTTTATTCCCACCCGAGCCAATCCAATTGAATCCGGGCGGCCATTTGAATCCCTTTTGTGCCCCTCTGAGTGATTGGATTCTTTTGTTGTTGGGTTTAGTGAGAGGAGAGGGCAAGGAGGAATGTGATTGTGAATGCGAGTGTGATTTAGATTGCTATTGCGTTTCAAAAATAAAGAAAGAAGAGAAGAAAAGTGTGTATGCATCTGATCTTGACTTTGTTTGCCCACAATCCACCACTAGAGACGAAAACATCATTTTCCTTTGCTCCCCGATTTCTATCTAAGTATTTTGTATCTGAGAGGAAACTATTGCCTGGATCATTGTTGCACCATTCTCGCGGTAGACAACGGATACCAATTCGTGTTTCCTGCTCTTTATCTTTTATTTTGAGTAGTAGTATTGATTAAGACATTGAAAATTCCTTTTCCCGCTATCCCACTTATGTCTCTGCAAGATTTGTAGCTTTCACTCGTCCTCTCCATGAAACCCTCTGTGTTTAATGAATTTTTTGCTCCTCGACTTCCGTGAAAATTAAGCATCCCCCAATTTTTTATTGCGCCAGTGAGAAAAATGCATTAGTGAAACTACGATGAAGAATAGCAGTTACTCAAGAATTTTAACTTAGGACAGGCCTATGGGCCAAATATACATGCTATGTACGAATGGCCTAATTAAGCCTAATGCTTCCCATGAACTTTTACACGAGTTCTGCACCAATTTTGGTCGATGTGGTGGGTTATTTATTGTTCGGAAGAAATACCAAGGGATGTAGCGCTGAGTAAAAACTTTCTTCAAAGAATGTAGAGCTGAGTAGAAAATCTTTTTCGAAAAGGTATATAGAGACATTAAAGCTTAACCACATCAGTTCCCCTTTGCGAACACACCTTGCCTATCCATAGATACAATCCTTGAATTCTCTACCCTATTGCTCGCAAAATCCTACTTCTGCACACAAAGAAAACTACAAATGTAGTTCTTTACAGTCATGAATGTATGTAAGACATCTTCGTCTTGGACTGAAAGTCAAAGAATGGAAACAGATCTGCATGAACTCTGTCCACAGTCCAGCATGGATCCTCATAAGCCCCATGACTGCAACTGCCAATTTTATAGGAGCTGATGAGTCTCGACGGCAACAGATTTTTACGCAGTCTGGCTATAGAAGTGTCAATATGGCAATGGGAAAAAACTTTTTCTCCTTAAAGAACGGGATATTGTAAAACTTCTCCTATATTTCCGTTTCTACTCTGTGCCAATTTTCTCATAGATTTGAATACGCATAATCAACATGACATAACAGTTAAAAATAATAAAATAAAATAAATCTTAACATATACAAGTAACAATACAATTTCATATATATATACTTATACACACACACACTATCTATATATATATATATATGTACACGTACATGATGTGCACACACATACACAAATATATAAGAAATAGCATATATTTGGTGAATATGAAAAGGCAGAATATGACTGATCAATTTTTTCCTAATAATTCTGTCACATTTCATTATGGTTTCTTAATTTACTTGTTTAGGAAGCATTTGTTTAAGAGAGTAGTGGGGATATTTGATGTTAAAAGCAGCTTAGTAATGATTCTTCTTTATTAAATTTTTCCTTTAATTTTTTATGGTTTAAAGTTATGAAGAAAATTATTTGAATACAAAATTACAAAAATGTTTGTAACACTATATTCCATATAGAGAACACAAACAATACATTATGATTGATCGTTAGAATGAGAGGAAAATGATAATAATCAGTTTTGCTTGATAAAATATGTGAAGCCTATTTAAGGGCCAACAGTAGAAAAAGCCTTCAACAGGATAAAATATGTGTGGCCGCACTTGTTCAATCTACACATAAAACACAAACAACACGAATAAACTACAATTTCATGGGAATCTGTTAACAAATCACCAAAGACTGCAATTCTGCTTGCGACTCAACTAATGTTTGAGATTTCTGGCCATCCAAATGAACAAGGAGCCATTGGAATGCATCTTTTTCGCAGGGAATAACGATACCCATCCTGTGACGGAATCCAAACTCCTCCGCTGCCTTCTCTAACAACGGCCGGAAAAGTGGATGGTTTAAATAAGTTGCAGGTATTATGAATCGGCTCCGATCACTGCCAACATACACAGGAATGTGACCTTTCGGAACATCCGAAGGAATTCCCCGTCCTGTGTAATGACTATCCAGAAACATTTTCCCTCGTTTTCTCAACAAAAGTGCGGCCTTGTTGGCACTGGCAATTCTGTGCCACCTTCTCATCAAGTTCTTCACGAGAACAATTTGTGCTAACTGGTTTCCTTTCCTCCCCATTTCACAAAATCCTTTGAATGTATCTTGTGAGGAAACGAAATGGGATACTAGTTATTTAAATTGCAATGCCAGTTGTAAGAATATCGACTGCTCGAGTTGAGACAAAAGAGATCATCGTTTGGGAGATTCAAATGGCCCAAAATCCTACGTAAGGTAGATTCCCTCAACCGACTTCTTCCTAACAAAGTTAAAATATACAATAGAAGTTTGGGTGTGGTGTGGCGTAATGTATTGACTTGTTATTTCTATTTAATAATTTATGAAGGGCAGTTTTGGTTTTTCCTTGAAAAAGATAGAAAATTTATGATATTAAAATTACACAAAAAATTTAAGTCTTTTGTGGATAAAGCGAGTCAATCATAGTATATATCTTTTGCAGATAAAGGGAGTCAGATTAGTTTTATTAGTATATTTTATTATTAGAATTGTACATTATATTAATAAAAATATAATAGAGTTACAAGAATAGGGGTGATTGGATAACTCACAGTCCCACAGAAAAGTCATCAACGCACCACGAAACCCCCAAAGGGCAAACAAAAATGTCACGAGTATCTTCCTTACTAGGAATGATGATTTGTTATTTAGTTGATTCAGTTGGTTTATATTGGCTGTTTTAAATGTATTGAACATGGTGAGAATCAGTGT
The DNA here is from genome assembly GCA_018340775.1 of Taxus wallichiana var. yunnanensis. Taxonomy (NCBI): domain Eukaryota; kingdom Viridiplantae; phylum Streptophyta; class Pinopsida; order Cupressales; family Taxaceae; genus Taxus; species Taxus wallichiana. The sequence goes on from CM031236.1 coordinate 618,516,600, forward strand.
CTCCATCGTTCCAAATATTACAGTTTTGATTTCAAAGAACCTTGGCCTGTCTTGATTTTGATTAGTGTCTTTGTGAGGTTGATCCTTACAAGGAGTCTTGATTAGGCCCTTAACAATGAGGGATTTCTCAATTTGATTACTTCCTCAAAGTTGGTTAAGAAATGCATTTTCATTTGGAATGATAGTTCAGGATTGAGATTAGGTATAAATATGCTTACCATTTTTTCTTGGGAATTGAAAAAGGGAATTGATTACGATCCTTGACCATATTTGGAGAAATGATGTGACTATTTCATTTTTTCTGTGCTTTGTATTGAAAAGGTCCATCATGGTGACCTCAAAGTCTAAGTTAAAGGAAAAGTGTTTAAAAAATTTTTTTGATAAGTTAGTGAAAGTGGTAATGGATCCTTTTGGAAGGTGTAGGAACCAATCTAAAGCTTTTCCTCCTAAAATTTTAGGAAAATATGCAAAAGGTATATGTCATTATATGCTACTTCTTGGCATTTCATGAAGAATTATTTTACATGTTTTCTTGAATCATATTTTCCTTTGTATTTATCAAATTTAGGAGTTTCAAATGATGGAGGAAATGGTATTTGTAATTGTTGTCATGTGTTTTTACAAGGAAAATTTCAAGTTGAAACAACTATACCCTAGTGTCATATGAAATTGTACTATGTGATAACTTACCCCAAGCACAAATTTTCCACATTTTACTTGTGGATATTTTAGTTCAAATTGTGAATCCAAATTTGTGGACTCCACCCACAATAATTTTGTAGAAACATAAAATGTGACAAAATTTGTGAAAATATCTACAATGAAAATAACTATGAAAATTCCACAATATTATTATTGTGGAAGTTGTCATAATTTTAATATTGTTACACACCTACAATTAAAAAATTTGTGTGTGTATTTACAAATTTCATAGTGTCATCATCCACAATTTTAAAATTATGACATGCATCATAATAATTATAGGTTAATTTTACTATCCACAAATAAATTTAAAATTTACTATTATAAGCTTTATAAATTTCCATAATTTAAAATCGATGTTAAAAAATTAATAAAATATTCCATATATAATATAAATCATAAATAAATATTTTAATTATAATTGATTTATGAAAATAATATAATAAAAAATCAATAGAATGACAATCATTCAAAGTAAATAAATTATTTTTAGTAATATATAGATAAAGTCATGTGAAAGATAAAAATTAATTAATTTAAATTAAATAAAAGAAATTCTGAGCATAACCAATAAATTGCACATAAGTATACAAAAATACTTTGCCCTCCAAAAACCCAAATTACACAGGATAGTGAATGATTTATTATACGAGGCCAAACATTTAAAAAAATTATACAAAATTGAAAACGAGAAGTTCATTTTATACTTCTCATCTAAAAAATAGTATCATCAGAAAATATAGATCATGTTTTAAAAAGACAATATGGATGGAATTTATTTATTATTGAGAGTAACAAAATAAGGATAGAATTTGTAGATTTGAAAATATTTTGACATATCATTCTATGGAAAACACATTATTCATAGTACAGTCTCTATTTAAATATCCAATACCATTAATGTGATTTAGGAATTTCATAGATATTATAATGTTTTTAATAACATTTAATAGATAAATGGATGTAATATTAATAATTTTTTATTAAAAAAGTTAATTTATGGTATATATCAAAATAACAAAAAATATATTAATCAAAACATATCAAAATGTATATATGTGAGGATTGATAAAAAACAATGATCCATTACATATGTTCCTTATAAAACTCTCTGTAACATTTCTGCCATATTTACTAACTAAAATCTTTTAACTTTGTTTTCCATTCGTATCATTGCATAGACCACAATTTTTTCAATTTCTTTCTGCATAATTTTCCCAAAATTTATTTTGAAGGGAGCAATTATTACAGCAATGAAAGAAATTACGTTGCTTTAAGGATTTCTCAAAATCATGAAATATAATTCCCAAACACTAGCTGATTACAATGTATATGTAAAATATAATTCCCAAACACTTTACCGTGGCTCAAAGGGCTTCTCACTTGATCTCATACTATAACAGTTTGTTGACAGCTTTGATTAGATAAATATATACATTAACCCTTCATATACATTTACCTCACCTTAGGCAGCGGCTTTCTGTAAATCATAAAAAATCAGATGTAGAGTATCATATATCAACAAACCCCTAAAAGAGGGCTGTATTGATCCCTTGCATTTAAAAGCGACGCTTTTCAGTTATTTGACCGCTTAGGAAATAAATCTCAATCTTTTAATATATTAATGGACAACTAATGATATTTTTACTTGATCCATGTAGCTTGAAATCTACGGTGATGATTATTTGTAGATTGATCCGTGTAGTGGGATTGATGGTGCTTAACAAATTTTTTTAATAAGAAATTTTCAAGTGGCAAAATATCTCAAACTAAAACCAAGTCTACATTATCTTAAAAGGATTTGTCCCTTATGTGGCACATGAACCATTAATGGGTATTGCATGTTATAATTGGAAATTTAACATGAAAATTACTTAAATATATTTATCTACAAAATTTTTTAATATATTATTTTCACATACTAAATTAGTTAGTTATTTAATTATTTTTTATATACTATGAAATTTTTATATTAATTTAAGTTAGATTTTTTTACGGAATTATTAATTGTATCTTAAATTTATGTTTGAAATTTTGACAACAATATAAATGTCAGATATATAGTCTAAAATAATTCTTAACAAAAAGAAGAAAAATTAAATCGATAAGTTAGAGTTTTAAAAGCCTATATTTTTCAAACTACAAGGTGAAAATGTGATTTGTCCACAATAAAATAGTAATAGATATCCCATAAAATTGTGGATTCTCTACGTTGTATTTGGAAAAAATATTCATTTGGTGTTAATAATTCACATTTTTCTATAAAAAAATTATTTTGTGGATAATATTGTGAATAAATAAGTTTATTTCTAATCGTGTAGATCATACACAATCCATCTATTTTACACTTTGTAAATAATCCATAATAATGTTTTAAAAGAAAAAATGAACCTAACAAATGGTAAGAATTGGATGCATGTGTAACGACCAAAATAATCACACATCACAACAACACAATGAAATACAGATATAATTTTTTTTGACTTGCTTGACACATAACATGATGCAACATGACGTCACCAAGTATACAACTAACACTGTGAACAACTTGATACAAGGATGGCCATAAAGGCAGCACGGAAACGTTCACACATAACAAGGACAATTTACTTTTCTTTTTGACAAGACAACATAGAAGTACAATCACAGAACACACTCACAGTTAGGGCCAACCACAAGGAGATATTCTTGAGGGTTATTTATTTTAGAAGGACATCTTGCAATTCTTAGCTTACGTTTTCAAGGAGACTCAGGATATGATTCATACAATTCATCTTACCAAGTTAAAATTTATTCTTTTTACATAGAGTAATTATCTTTAAATCTTCTCTATTATGACCTTTATTTGCTTAATTCGTTTATCAAGAAAAAGGAGAATTTCAATTCCACCAGGCCATCTGCTCACCACTAATGCTACTAAGATTCGTTCTTGCCCACAAGACAACATGGTTTTAAGTTCAACACACTTAAGAGAAGAGATATAAGGTGCCTTGAAAAAGGGTTAGGGGGAGAAGGTCGAGATGAAACATTTTTAGGACCTCATTAGTTATTGCCAGTATTAAATTGAAGCTAGGGCTCTTAACCAGATTTAACAACAACTTTACTTAGGCTTCGCTAAAAGTATTATCAAGGAGTAAAAGAATTTACTTTCCAAATGGCTGAGAGATAGATTGTGTGGTTTCAAAATTGTTTTCTCTTGTTTATTAAATCTTATTATCCTTAAACAATTAACAGTTCATTTCACCTTAGGGTCATTTTACAAATTTTACCATGAAAGGTATAATGTTCACTAGAGGAGCTAGGGTTATCGTGTTATAAAGTTTACTTGCAATGATAGTCTTGCCCTTGTCTACTCAGAGAATTTCTTGCTCTCAAGTTGGTGACCCCTACGTTACTTTATTTGAATGCAACTTTTAATTTAACTTCCAGAAGTATTTAACAATCCCATGTTAGCTTACTTATGACACTTTATTACTAAGTCATGGCAAGGTTTAACTCAGAATTTATTCTCAAGGCCAAGTTGAAGCAACACTCATTTACGAGAACAAAACAAGATTACATCATTTCCTAAAATACTGATGCACCACAAGTCACTCAACCATAATAACCAAATTTTCTTATAATTTCAATGATGGTCAAACAATACAAGGTTTCCAAAGTTCAGATGACAAAGTCCACAATACTTTATACTAAGACATTAATCCTCTTTTAAACTTTCCACTGGTCGTTAACTACAGTTGAACAACATACAAAGGTTTTCGAGCAAAGAATCTTCTCAACTGAGGTTGATGACAAAAGTCTACAAATCTATCCCTCATCTACACGCAAAATCCATCTGCAGCAAATTTTCTACAAGAGTCAGTTCACGAGAACTGAGCAAGATAAGGCTACACAAAACCACCATAACTATTATCTAACAATATCACGAAAAGGAAGCACTTTATTACAAGAATTGGTTCAAACCTCTAAACACTATCAACACATCAAGTTATAATAGAGTCTTCATCATGCCAATCAAAGAAGGAGAAGACCTTGTACTTCAGTTAGGAGCAAAAGCAACGAAAGTAATAATCGTATGAGAATGGCCCTTGGCCCTATAAGGAGATATAAACAATTTAGCAAAGAACAAAATTCCCATCAAGTAAGTAAATAACAATAGTTACAAGATTGAGATTTGATATATATACACCAACCATCTAGAAAATTTATCAAAGGTACCATACGCACAGACTAACATAATATATTTCTAAAAGAACAAGAGTTGATCGGCCCAAGAAAGGGGAACCACGGGTTTCAACAATTAACACTAAAAGTCATACATAATTGAGTTTCAACCGGAAATCAAATAGAGTATACACACAGCATAAGTTTCGAAGCGAAGGCAAGGTATACTAGTTTTGACCATTAACTACAAGATTTTCCAATCATCCAAGAAGGGTCAAAGTCTTACAGGCTAGTAGCAAGCATGCGAGAGAAGAAGGGGGTTCCATCACACAAGAGTATACAATAATGTCATCAACAAATTTTATAACACTAAGGATTTGCAAACCTCCACTACAATACTAATGTTTGGTTAATTTAAAATAAATTACCCATATCCCAAAACAACCAAATTTTATGGCAACCCTTGGTAACGCAGTCAACCATCGCACAAATAGATACAAACATAATTTCTAAGTGACTTTATCAAAACAAAACCTTCCGCTATGAATTCATAAGGTTATCACACGAAAGCTGAGTTTTCCCGAAGGTCAATCACATTTAAGGAAATCTCCATCACAAACTATTACAGTAATTACGTGCATAAAAACTGACCAATATTAATTAATAGCGTTAACAATACAAGGGAGAAAATAATGCCAGTTAGGAAAAATAGAAGAGCGCCATCAGCAATAATTCACAGAGGGCGATTGGACCAAAACTATTCTAGTGTCAACGAGGTACTGGATTCGCACAATGAAACCTCGAGCTTAGTTGATTCGAAAAGCTAGTTATGATTCAAGTTGATAGGGATGGTCAAGGTACTTCTTGAGAATGGCCTTGCAAGCCTAGAAACACGATGAAAGGTAAGATAAGAGTCTAAACACGCGATCAGGAAAACACATCGCACACAAACGTTTTCATTCTAAAAGTTTACTACCGAAACTCAAGCTGGCTAGCCCCAAGCATTGATCACACAATCTTACAACCTTTCTTTCTCGATGCCAAAAGGTGATCAAAGGGACTTGCGTAGGAGCTAACAAAATAACGTCAAAGGACAAACTTGGGTGCTAGGGAGGGCTTCATAATTATCGTAAACTTACTTCCATGATAACGAAAATGCTAGTTTGATCAACATAATAACTTGCAACTCAATCGCAGAGAAGAATTAATACATAAATAAACAGACGAAGTTCTATCACTCGAGCAAGAGAAACATAACATCCAGAGGAGAGGGCACACGCATCCTTTCGATCAACATACTGACAACGATAAAAACTAAAACAAGGAGAAACGAGCAGAAAGGGGAAATCTCCCATCATGACATCCAACTGACAAATCAATGCAAGGAAAAAGTGGTTCGATTTCACAATAATTTTAAATAAAAGTAACAGTAGAAAGGTGTAGAAATATCTTGCCTGTTTCTCCAGCTTCAACAGGTCGTACAGACTCCACACGGGCCAGCATAAAAATTGTAGGTACTGGAATCCGGGTGCACCAGTTCTAAGCGGTCCACCAGTCGAAAGCATTCATTCTTCCACCTCACATGTAAAGTAAGCACCATGACCACTGTAGAAAATCCCATTCCAACTGCCAATCCAAAACACATCCAAAACCATGGAAACCCTTCATCTCTCTCTTCCTCATCATCCATTGTGGGTACTGGTGGAGCAGACTGTTGTAAATGAGGTAGAGAACAATTTCTCTCAAGAGGGCATCCCCACAGATGTGGATTTCCTAAATATGATGATGAATTATCAAATGTTAACATATGACCATCCCTTGGTATCCTGCCTGACAGATTGTTGTAAGACAGATTTAGATATCCCAGAGAATCGAGAAGACCAAGCTGTGATGGAATCTGTCCTGAAAGAATGTTGAGAGAGAGATCCAACGATTCCAACCATTTTAAATTTCCCACACTATCTGGAATTGGCCCATTCAGAGTGTTCATGGAGAGGTTGAGAATAATCAGTCCTTTTAGATTTCCAACTCCAGGAAAAAGATGACCACTCAATCTGTTATTTGACAAAACAATGCATGTGAGGCTGTAACTACGTATTCGCAAACCAAGTTTGATCCTTTGATATTTAGATGTAAACCATCCACATAGCTGTCTCCATCCTTTTCGCTCTCACCAATCGTCCAGCTCTCTCTCCATCCAGTTCGCTGTCTCCCATGGCTCTGAAATTGAGATATGTATCCGGGATCTCACCAAACAAAAGATTTGAAGAAATGTCTAGAATTTGAAACTCTTCCATTTGGCCGATCTGCGGAGGCAGTTTACCTTCGAAATTGTTGGATCTCATTACAAGAACTCGCAGACTGGAACAATTTGCAATCCAATCAGGGATGTTCCCTGTCAAATTGTTTTCCCCCACGTCGAGCACCTCTAAGTATGATAAATTTCTTAGAGTAGAAGGAAGAAGTCCCTGCAGGTTGTTCTTTCCCATGCGCAATGACCTGAGCTTTGTCAACATGCCAAGCTTCTCAGGAATCTCACCCTTGAACCGATTATCTACAATATTAAGGATCAATATCTCTGATAAGCTGGCTAGATTTGAAGGAATTTCTCCTTGCAAACTGTTATTTTGCAGACGCAGAATCTGAAGATTTGGCAGAGCATCCAGACTAGCTGGAAGAAGACCTTCCAAGACATTTTCTCCAACATTGCATAGATCTCCTGACAAGTTCATACTTGCAAAGCAAATTGTGCTTCATGAATACACTGGAATGGAACAGATCCGCCTCAATGAGATCCTCTTCCATGGGTTGCATCGTGAAACAAACAGAAAGGTTTCAATAGAAAATATTTGCAATAAATCTCATCAGGTCTGCTGGTAACACTCCTGCTGTCACTTAATCAATTTTGATACAAAATATCTTGAAGGAGAATCCCGAATTTGAGGATGCAGTCGAAACTGAACGGATAACAAAGTAGTTGGACAGCCTGCTCGTTGGAAGCACTCAAAACGGCTTCGCCTCACTGTGACCTATCTGCCGCCTGGTTAAGAGTTGTTGCAGGCTATGCCATGGATCCCTGACCCGAACACACCTCGAGGCACCCAAAGAAAAGTGGAGGTAACGCGCCTGCCTCACTAGCTTGAGGCTTCATCAAACAAAAACGCGCACAGGGAGGAACCAGGAGGAAAAAATGCCATGACAGAAGGATTTTACTCGCCCTACTGCCCACGCAATAGGAAAAAACGTCCCTCAACCACTCCACGCATAGAATATCCAAGGGAGATCTCACGCGGTTCGAGAGGAGGATGAACAGACAGTCAACAAGAAGCAGGTAAGATTTGTAAATCAGAAATAAATGAGTGCGGCCAGCTAACCAGGGAGAAAGGAAAATGCGCTTCAACCACTGCCAAAGAGAATAATAAAAAAATACAGTCTATATCTCCTCATGTCTAGCCTGTCACATCTATAACCAACGTGGGAGGAAAGCAATGGAAGAAACAACAATTTCACCTCAAAATTTAGCATTACAACGAGGCACTCGCATGATTAATTTTATTGATATAATGAATTCCTAGAGTTGATTTTGTATATAATGCATACACTTTTACATTTTATGGATATTATAGAATGATACATTTTAGATTTTTGGTAAAGAAAATTTGAAAATGTGAATTTTTCACAAGTTTAAATTTTACTTTTATGAAATTGTGAAATATCTACTTTGTATTTTATAGAATCTATTCACTTATTGTTGTTAATCCACAAATTTTCTACAAAAACATTATTTTGTGGAAAACATTGTTGATAATATTGACTACCACCTTCGTGAAACTTTCCCATACTCCAATACATCTGAATTTGGAAACAGATCTGTCATCCTTGTTGGGGACCTTGGTCAACTTCCTCCTGTCATGGACATTCCTCTTGTATGTCAGTAACTCCTATGAGGTTAACCTTTGGAAAGAATTCACCATTGCCATCTCCTTAAATGTTATCTTCAGGGAACATGGTTCCACTCCTGTAAAGGTATCATTTCGGAACTTTCTTCTCAACATTCGTAATTTTGTCCCTCTATTGCAAGATTGTGAGCTCCTCATGTCAAGAACAAATACTTGACTTTCTAAACAAGAAATCATTGAGTTTAAAGATGCCCCCATATTTTGCTAAAAACGACCTGGTCAACAACCACAACCTTCAAATGTTGAAGTCCCTTTACTCGCCCATTATCAGATCAATTTCTCAAAACACCACGCATGCTGACTCAGGAGTGCCTGATGACGATAAATTGCAACACAATTTTTTTCTCTGCAAGAACTAGAAAGTCATGCTTTCTGCTAACTTATGGGTGGATATAGGTCTTGTCAATGGCGTTACCGGATCTATCGTCGACATTTGTAATAGTACCTTGTACTCTCCCTCAGCCCTGAAAAAATGCAAAAAATTCAAAAATTCGGTATGTGGGTATGCAAAACTAAGCTCATGGCTATGCAAGACATGAAATTAGAACACACGAGCTCGAATACAGACCAGATACACCTCTGTTAATCAAGTCCATGTATACAACTTAACACATATACGTAAAGCAATTGCTGTAATGAGCTATGCAACTCGGGCCATTACATAGTTCCAAAAGGTATTGTTAGGTATAAGGATAAAAACAAAGGTATGAGTCCCACAAATAGCAATAGGTAAAAACCAGTGCAATCATAAAAACCATGTATTTTTTTACAAAATTTGCACTTAAAAACTTGGGCTACCGGCGGATTCAAATTTAGAACACAATTGATAGTATTCAAGCTGGTCAAAATAAGAATTTAGTAATGTAAAAAATAACAGAGCAAAATTACCAGTAAGACGAACGTGATGGATTATGCTAGAGGTGTAGTTCTGCAAACCAACGAAGGGATAAAGTTGGGAGTAAACCAATGAATACCCACTCGCTGCATTTCTCAAATTGTCTTCTGAAGCATTCAGCGGCTTCACATCAGCGCCAATTTGGAACTCTCCTGGCCGTATTAATACATGCCGCCAAATTTAGGCAAGGCGCTATTTTGGACACACAAGATAAATTAACAGTCTGTAAAATTGATTATTACCTATGATCTAGGAGATCCAAATGGAATGGGGAGTGGAGAGGGATAGAGAAATCTGCTCGTAGAGAAGATTCTCTTACCCGTCTTTTGAGGCGGGGTCGTCCACATGACAAATCTGCAGATGGGTGTGCGCCCAGGCCGGCCGCCATGAAACAAAACAGTGGACGGAATTGAAAGGCCCATCTAGTGTCGTGAGAATGGGCGTCCCGTGAAGAGACGTAAGAATGTGCAGGAGCAGTAATATGCTATTGCCAAGTGTAAGGCTAGAAAACTGCCATGTGTCGTCGACCAAATCATCGCAGCCATCGCTGTCGCTGTCGATGTCAGAGAGGGGGAGCCTTTTCCCATAGAGAACACGCCTTTCGGCGTAAAAGCGCGAATATGACCGATCAATTTTTAACTTATAATTCTCACACATTTCATTATGGTTTCGTAAATTACTTGTTTAGGAAGCATTTGTTTGAGAGATTAGTGGGGATATTGGATGTTAAAAGCAGCTTAGTAATGATTCTTCTTTATTAAATTTTTCCTATATATTTTCATGGTTTGAAGTTATGAAGAAAATTATTCGAATACAAAATTACGAAAATGTTTGTAACACTATATTCCATATGGAGAACATAAACAATACATTATAATTGCTCGTTAGAATGAGAAAAAAATGATAATAACCAGTTTTGCTTGATAAAATATGTGAAGCCAAAACTCTGGTACGTGGGCGTTGACTGCCCTGGATATAATACCCATGCAGGCGCAAGAGTGCTAGAAAATTGCCCCTTTTAAGGGCCAACAGTAGAAAAAGCCTTCAACAGGATAAAATATGTGTGGCCAACTCGCTTAATCTTCAAATAAAACCCAAACAACACGAATAAACTACAATTTCATGGGAATCTGTTAACAAATCACCAAAGACTGCAATTCTGCTTGCGACTCAACTAATGTTTGAGATTTCCGGCCATCCAAATGAACAAGCAGCCATTGGAATGCATCTTTTCGCAGGGAATAACGATACCCATCCTGTGACGGAATCCGAACTCCTCCTCTGCCTTCTCTAACAACGGCTTGAAAAGTGGATGGTTTAAATAAGTTGCAGGTATTATGAATCGGCTCCGATCACTCCCAACATACACAGGAATGTGACCTTTCGGAACATCCGAAGGAATTCCCCGTCCTGTGTAATGACTATCCAGACACATTTTCCCTCGTTTTCTCAACAAAAGTGCGGCCTTGTTGGCACTGGCAATTCTGTGCCGCCTTCTCATCATGTTCTTCACGAGAACAATTTGTGCTAACTGGTTTCCTTTTCTCCCCATTTCACAAAATCCTTTGAATGTATCTTGCGAGGAAACGAAATGGGATACTAGTTATTTAAATTGCAATGCCAGTTGTAAGAATATCGACTGCCATAAAAACAGGAGTTAAGACAAAAGAGATCATCGTTTGGGAGATTCAAATGGCCCAAAATCGTACGTAAGGTAGATTCCCTCAACCGACTTCTTCCTAACAAAGGAAAAATATACAATAGAAGTTTGGGTGTGGTGGGGTGTGGCGTAATGTATTGAATTGTTATTTCTATTTAATAATTTATGAAGGGCAGTTTTGGTTTTTCCTTGTAAAAGATCGAAAATTTATGATATTAAAATTACACAAAAAATTTAAGTCTTTTGTGGATAAAGCGAGTCAATCATAGTATATATATATATATCTTTTGCGGATAAAGGGAGTCGATTAGTTTTATTAGTATATTTTATTATTAGAATTGTACATCATATTAATAAAAATATAATAGAGTTATAAGAATAGGGGTGATTGGACAACTCACGGTCCCACAAAAAAGTCACCAAGGCACCACGAAACTTCCAAAGGGCAAACAAAAATGTCACAAGGAAAAGTTCAACACCACCTTAAAACATTAAATAAAACATCTTTAAGCACATGGAATCTCGTCGAGGAGGAGGATCATCCCGAGGAGGGATGTAAACTCCATTAAAGGCTCAACCGACGGAGGATCAACCTGGCAGCCATCCTGATCTGGGATTTGGATTTGCAGAGGAATCGAGAGAGATTACAATTCATTTATTTTTAAATTGTTGGTATTTTTCCTTCTTTACAATAGCATGTGGAGTAGAGTATTGACAAGCTATTTCGAGGTTGATTGGTGGCACTTGTCTTTTATTAGAATCTCACTCTTCAATGTTCGGGTTGCTAGGTATTTGTTAATCTCTCTAGATTATCATTGTGAAAAACATAATAGTTGATTAGTTGTTGGATGAATATATTTGTTTCCTCGGCATTTTCATTCCCTCTTCTATGACTTCATAATCGTTATTTACTTACTCGCCTCATCTCCTTTTAATAAGTTCGTAATGTAAATTAAAGTGTATGCCCCATCTCCTTTTATATGACTTCCTAATTTTATTATCTCTTTTAGATGTTTCAAAAAAAATTAAGATTGTACGTGAGTTGGTAAAAGGACTAGTTGTACGCAATCCACGTAAATTCAAAACCTCACAATCAAAAAAATGTAATAAATCTCTAACATAGTCAAGAAAGTCTTCAACATTCCATGCTTCCACGCGTACATGACACCGCAACTTCAGATTTACTAACCACAAGTCGCTACAGAATTTGGTAAATGTCATAGTGAGAACAATGGACAATGCATCCAGATTCCAAACTATAGAATCTCGAGCAATTAACCCTAATAAATAAAATATTCAATTGTTTTGGTTTCAAAATTAATAATTAAGAAACGACACCTCTAAATGTTATACATAACTTTCAGGGAAAGACAGAGACGGAGTCCAAGGTTTAGGTGCTTTTATTTAATGATTATTAAACATTATATTATAGGGAATGTATTAGTCATTATGACGATGAGTTAATATTAATAATAATATTCTTATATAATGAGAATGTAAAAATAAATAAATCTGTTTATCTATTTGGATTATTTTCAATGGGAAATGGTTTATCATATTTAGTATCGTGTCGAAGGCAAGGATATTGGTTTCACCACATCTATTAGTCATTTGCATTATTTCCAATTACATTGTGCCATGTGTATTTAAAAATGGTTGAACTAAAGTTTCATGCTCTAATTTTTTTATGTTGGCAACATTTTATTGGTGAACCCTTTTATTTGCAACTGTTGAGGGAAAGGGGATGTCCTTCCATGCATTTAATGGATTTAATGAATTTACTGTTTATGATGTGCATTTGGTCCATTTTGTGTGGCTCATGCAGGATCTGCTTTTAGGTTTCTTTGTAATTAAGTTCAAGGAAACATAATTTTTCTCCCTCACATTATGGTTTGCAATAAATAAAAAGTCATCCATAGAGTTAGCACCAGTGCCCGGAATATCAAATTATATGTGCTTGTCAAAGCAATTTTTTTTTACGGTTTAACTTTTTCACGTGGCTATAATTTCAAGCAATTTGTATGGCCTATAGCCCTTTTTTTGGTCTGTCAATTTCAGGCTTCTGGTTAGCACTTTACATTTATCAAAATAAATTTGAAAAATGTTGAGCACGGGGCTCAAAACAAATTATGATCTGCAAAAATGATGGAAGTGACTACTTAACTTTAGTGGCATTTAATATGTCAGAACAACTAATGTCATTGGGTTTGATGCGCTAGAGAGATCTAGATTTGTTGGATGAGTTACATCTTTTGGTTTTCACCTTTGTTTTCTATTAGTTTTCATTCTACTGGGATGGATCCTCATGCTGTGCAGATGTTTCATGGCCGTGCTTTATTATGCAAGCTTTAATATAGAAGAGAATTTATGGACGGATCCTCATGTTGTGGCTATTTTTTTATTTTGCGGTCTTTTTATTTCGCTCCGCACAGGTATTTAGGGTTGCAGTATTAAATATTAAATCCTCTTCAATGGATTCTGAGAAATGTACATCCAAGCGTGTCATAGTTTCTATTCTCTTCCTTGTTCCTCTCCTTCCTTTGTGTGTTTTCATCCTCACAATAGCTTTACTGGTCTCTTTCAGCGTGGTCTAGTGGTATTTGTCCGCTATGATAGTCGGCAACAAAGTTTTTAGGTGATTTTGTATTGTTCGCAGCCAATCAGAGGAGTCCATTTTGACAAATGGAGATTATCTCAAGTACAAGTCTCCAGAGATTCATTTTAATGGGTGCCTCACTTAAACGAACGGCGTAATTTTATTGTAAGATGCAAGTATATTTACTTGGGTTTATTCGACAGGGAAGTGGAAGCTGTAACGTGAAATTTACAGTCTTGAAATGTTAGTTTTATTTTAAATGTAAATTGGTTACTTATTTTAGGGCCTACGATAAGGCTGTTGTCAAATGTAATGGAAGGGAGGCAGTCACCAAATTCTATCCCTCTTTATATCAAAATGAATTGTTTGAAGAAGGTTGGGTCACAGAAAGTGAATTACTTGTAGCATTTTTATATGCTACCGACCGACCAACAATATACTCGTATTGCTTTTTTCTGATTTGCGGTTTAATATCTTGTAGAGGCGAATTCAATATGCTCCTATCACAAAATCTAATGGATCTGCAACTTTCATGTTTTTAAAATAAAAAATCTAATGGCTCTACTTTTTTATCACGGCCTTTCCTATGAAAATAATCATGGCTGATGTTTCCTCTTTTGATAATTGTTGCACTGATCAGGACTATTATGACAGGGATTCTATGACCAAAATTCACCTGCATAAGTATTCAATGAATATCCAACTTTTCTCATTTACTATCTGCATATTCTAAAACAAAAAATTATGCACTGATGCGCACAGTTATGACTCGGTAGTTGGTATTTCATTTCTGGTGTTACGAATGGACCATATATTGAATCTTGCCTAACATTTTCCTATGTTTCTTGTGCAGGATGGTTGTGTGAAAGTCATGGGATCTTACAAAATATGCTCCAGAAATAACAAGGAAATCTATGGTAAAATGGAATCCGCAGTGTTTAATGTTTTATCTATGAATTTATATAACTTTCATGGTTATCAAAATACTTTGGGAGTTAATTTACAGCTAAGTCTGGACCGAAACGCTCTCCGCAAGAGCATATTCTGAGATCCACACATGGCTATTCTAGAGACATTGTAAAGTTAATTAGATTCTTGAATATTTGGAGTCCATAATGCTCTAATTTTAAGTGAAGTTCGCATTGGTAAGTGACAAGGAAATGCATATAGTCTGGTGCGCAACCAAAAGGGCGTGATTTGTATATTTAGGGCATTGCAACATCATCTTTGCATTAAGTTTGGGCCATTGTCTTTGATTGTATCCAACAAAGCATTAGCCCATAAGTGTATTGTCATTACCTGTTACTTTTTATTTTAATGCTTTATGTTCTCTTTAATATAGTTAAAGATTTATTTTAGCAGTTTTGTTAGTTTAGGGCTTATGGTGGTTTAGATTGTCCATGTTGATTTCTTCTTTTTAACAGATTTTGTTTTTCACTTCTAATTCAATGATGGTTTGACGAAGTTTTAGGTAAACATCACATTTTAGTACAAGAAAACTAATCTCCTGGATTTGAGTTTGAAACCCTGTCTTGAATTCTTTACATTTGGGTTTATTACTTCTAAAAGGGTCATAAATAGTTGTAACATCTGAAATTCATTCCCATTTAATTCAAAAGCTTCACTGTTTGATCAAATACCAAAAAAATCATTATTTCTGATTAAACTAATTTTAAAAGTTATAAAAACTAATTAAACTTACATCCCAAATTATTTTTAAGCACTTAATTAATTGCAAATATCAACAAACTGAAAATAAAAATAAGAAATGACACAAAATTGTTTATGGGGTTCGAATTCCTACGTCCTTGGGTTCGTTGTGAACCAATCCATTAATAATGTTATAATTGTAAATACATTTAACCTTTACAATAAACCAATAATGAATCAACACCTTCAAAAATGTGTTATCGACCTTCAAAGGACATTAATGGAGATCATCACATGTCTTTTACCTTCCTATTTCACTTAAAGTTATTTCTCCCTTAGGATCTATGCCTACGTGTGACGTTAATAGAAAAATATCAGTCACAAAATCTCCAATGATCACACCATCATGACCGTCTCTAAATTATTAGCAATTTTCATCTATAACTCAAGATCTAGTTTTGAGTGGAAGTGCTTTAAAAATGGCAGTTTTTGCAAAGTTGTCAATTCTGCCCATACAAAAACTTGCCAAAAATTCCCTTTAAATATAAGTGATCTCATATCATACCATTTCACAAAAGGTGGCGGGTTGGTAAGGCTGCTTATCCTTTTAGAAAAGGTCATGGGTTCCACTCTATGGGAAGTGTATTGACTTTACCACATAAAACAAATTTAATTTTTATATAGGGATGTTAAATCCCATTTTCATGGGAGTATAACAATTATTCACACACGAGGTGTGCGATGATAATGCCGAAAGTTGGAGATGGAAGTGAGGAGAAGGAAACTGCAATATATAAAAAATGAGTATGAAAAATGCATGTGGGCGGTAGACAATAAGAGGAACAAGTTGAAACGAGTGTGGAGTAACACAATAAGAGATGAGAAGATGAGCAACAGAGGGAGAGGGAACCGGCAATGCGGTTCAAGATGGGAGAGATGAAGGAAGGGAACGAAGGTGGGATTCCTCTAGTAAGTGTGACTGCAGTAGAGGTGCGGAGGACATTTAAGAGTAACGACTAAATGAAAATGGAGGAGAAATACGAAAGACTGACAAAGAGGAAACTCTTGATATACCCATGAAGGTTAGGCCTTGTCTTTCCGTTCCTCCAATGTCAGTAGTGGCTCGCTGCAGAGTAAGCCCTTGGGATTTGTGGATTGAAAATGCCCAAGCAATTTTAAGTGGTAGTTATTTTGGTTTCTTATGGAAATTGGTAGAACAGGAAGATGGAAGGGGTTGTCTGCATCCCAAGGAGGCCCCAAGTATCAATCTTATTTGATGACGACAAATAAAAGAAAAGTAGGTGGATTGAAGGAACCTTCATAGACAAAATAAAAATAGATTTTCCCCCATATGTGAAAGTTGTGGCCATGATGCAAATTGCACGTGGAATGCCTTATAGTTCTGCACAATAACCAACAATAATGTAAATCACATAAGTATGCTACACATGATCTGAAACCGAAACTTGTAACCACATGTAACATTTAAAATTATGTAAGGGGAAAATGAAGTGACATTTCTAGGTTGTGTTTTCTCATGGAAACTTTTTATGTAGATCAAATATGTTACTAATAACAAAAGAATTTTAAACTATTCAGTGTGTTAATAAACCTTTAAAACATATATTATAACTATTATAGTTTGTTGGACGCTCACAAAGTGTTTGGCAAAATGACTCAAGACAAATGTCTTCTCATGGAATATGATAATAGCAGTTAAAAGGAAGACATGGGATTTTTCAATAGACATTGACACAGATTTACCAAATGCAACGAATGAAATTCCAACCCAATCACATGACCCTCGACATCAATTTTTTCAGATTGTGCCAAACTAGGAGCATCGAGACAGGTTTGGGAACCCACGAAAAAGTAATTGAAATCCATTGTTTGGATGTTGTAGTTGTGAATGCGTTGATACACATGCATGCAATATGTGGAAGCATTCAAAAGGCTCGTATATTGTAAGTGAAGACACATAGTCGAAGAAATAAAAATCACAATGCATAGGTGTACTTTGCATGGCAAATGTAAGAGAGAAATATCCAAGGATAGCAACATAAGAAATGTTATCCTTAAACAAATTTAAAGAAAAGGGTTTCTGGAGCAAGTAGTTATTATACCATATATTGTTATAACTATATTTTTTTAACAGTAAACAAGAATTATCAATAATTTATTATATATAATCTATTAATAATTTATGTTTATATATTCAAAAAATTTATAAATTTATTAATAGATTATCAATAATTTATTATATATAATCTATTAATAATTTATGTTTATATATTCGAATAATAAATAAAAATTTGTAAACTATTTACTCTACTAATCTACTTGTAAACCATATATTTCAATTGTTAGCTCGTTTAAATATGTAATTATTAATTAATATAATATATACATATATTTAATATTGTCGATAAACAATAACAATTGACAAAATATTATTTATGCAATCTGATAATCTTGTGTGTGTGTGTGTGTGTGTGTGTGTGTGTTACAAATAACAAAAGAATGTTAAACTATTTAGTGTGCTAATAATTTTTTAAACCATATATTATAACTATTATAGTTTGTTGGACGCTCGCAAAGTGTTTGACAAAATGATTCAGACAAAAATCTTCTCATAGAATATGATAATAGCAGTTACAAAGAAGACATGGGCTTTCTCAATAGACATCGACATATATTTACCAAATGCAACAAATGGAATTTGAACCCAATTACATGACTTGGTTTGACATCAATGATTTCGGATTGTGCCAAATTGGGAGCATCGAGACAGGGTATGGGAACCCATGAAAAAGTAATTGAAATCCAATTTTTTAGATGTTGTAGTTGTGAATGCGTTGATACACATGCATGTAAAATGTGGAAGCATTCAAAGGCTCAACAACTATTTGACAAATTACATAATGCAAATGCATAGATTGTTGTACATGCACAAAATGGATTTTTTGAAAAATTATTGGAGATATAATAGGTTGTAAGGTTGTAGATCATACTATTTTAGCAGTAGCATTTAGCACTCTCTAGTTTCAATGTATTTAAAGTTAAAGTTATCTCTTGATATCGATATTCCTTCAAACATTTGTTTTTAGAGTTCTCTCGCCCTACACATTGACTAGCACCGATTAGCCCGAACCGGCCGGTGTACCCGATCTTGACATCATTCATTATTTCATGTTACATTTTTGAAATGTTAACTCCAAGCTTAGTTTTCAACTTAAATGATATTATGACTTACTCAGTAAACCCAAATTTAATGTATGTTTTGGAAATGTCATTTGGATTATAAGTAAATCAAAAAATGTAAAAGATGTGCTAAAAATTATAAAAATAGTTTCAATTGATGGCTCAAAGAATCGACATTGCAACCGAATTGTCGTCAACATTCCTATGACTTCCGGTTAGACATCGGTCATCGTTAGATATCTTGCATAAATTATAATTTTTCAAACTTGAAAGATATTTTAGGTGCTTTGTTTGAATCCGATACCCTTCCTCCTTCCTCTTACCTTTTGAGACCTCATTATGCTATCATGAAATTGAATTATAAGTTACTCTGTACAAATTCAATGTCCTTTGCACTTAAAATAATCACCTAAAATATACCGATGCCTCATAAACTAGCACTAGTAGTGGAACCAATGTCGAGCACACGAAGATATCACTACGGTCGATCAAGAGACCGCCGTCACTTTTGTGTGTGGACTATTTTTTAAAATGTATTTCCGGCCAAACCATTGGCTCTTATGGATCTAAACTTCACCTAAACACAAATCCAACCTATGTGGGTCATGTAGGCTTGTTTGGACCCTACTCCAACCTAGCACATGGGGATTTAAATGCATAAGACTCTTGATCTACAAAATGGGTTTCTTCCCCATCAATGAAAAAAAAAACAAAATAGAGAACTAATAAACAATGGATCTCAAACTAGATCTAGGATATATGTTTGCATTGAAATTAAACAACTAGGAATGCATGATTAAATATAAGATTCAACTATTCTAAAGGAGGATCCATTTAGATGGAATCCCCTTCTTCTTGCACATTGGATCCAAGAAGTCTCCTTCATGATTTTCCCTAGATCCATGGCATCCACTCCTTCAACCTGCAAACCAAAGAGAAACAAATGAGGAGGCTAGGGCAAGAAAAAGGTTTAATAAAATTTCATAAGGATGGTTAGGGTTAGTTTGGGACTCTTAGATCTAGTGGCCATAATGGATTTGATCCAAGGGTCAAGAATCAACCCTACAATTGTTAGGTAAGGATAATTATTATGGGTTTTTAAATAACTTAATGTATGTGTGAATGGGGTCATTTAATACCCTTGTATTTTAAGTTATTTCTTTAGTTCCTAGTATGTTTTAGAAATTATTTAAATGGACTTTAAAGAAAATAAATTAAGAGAATTAAAGTAACTAAGGATAAGGGTTTATTAAATGTGGGTTGAATGTTAATTCCCAAGAGGGAAACTATTTAACCTAGTAAGAGAAATTAGTGGACACTTATCTAGTGATGATAATTAAATTGACATTAGATTTGGATTAAGAATATTTAATTAATAATCTAGAAATGATCTATCGTTTGTAATGTAACTTTCTTGCTGGTAGGAATTAATTTAACATATATTAAGGCAATTTTAGTTACCTTTCTACCGGAGTGTTGAAAAAGAAGATGGTGCTTTTATCATAATTGAGTTGTAGAAGGCGACATGACATTGACACCCTTGAACTTGAAACAAACAAAAAAATTCACAAGCTTCCAAATAATTATTTAAGGGCTAATTTGGTTTTTAGAACGTCAAAATTGTGGGCGTTACACAATTCCTAAATCTCCCCTTTTGTCGCATGTTGGGGTGTACAAGCAAATAAAACAAATTTCCATTATGCTTTTATGGATGTCCAAAATTTTGTTCTTTATGATTTTTAAAAAAGTTTCATTGAGTCTTTGTAGCATGAATTACGAGTGAAATTTCAAATTATCATAACTTAATTTTATGGTGGTTAAAATTGCCACAAGACAATTTTTTTTTGTTAAAAAAATATTTTAACTCATTCTAATATTCAATTTCTTATTTTATACATAATATTATATTAAAAATGAATAAAGTAATGTTTATAACTTATCAAGTTGCATTTATTTTTAGAAAAATATTGTGTAGTTAAAAATAATTACTATGACACTATTTCATCCCGCTTGTGCTGTTATACTTATGTTATACTTATGTATTGGCACTTAATAGTTTACAAGTCCCAAGGAGTTTGATAATTCGGATTCTCTACTTATATATTCACTCGGAGTTTGGGTAAATAAAGGAAAGGAAATGGTAGGTTCTAATGAAGGGAATGGAACAGAGGGAGTGATTTAGAAGAAACAATCAATCTCGTTAATAACGTGAATAATGAAACAACACAACCTGCCTACGTATTTGGAACCTGGAACTAGACGTTTCAACTTATCACAAGGCATGCTGTTGACGTGCAACCCACACAGCCCACCTACCTCCAACACAAAGTGTTTAAATATATCTAATTTGATCGGTTTCGGTGCACCAGGCATTGTGTTTTTATATAATCTAAATTAATGGAAGGAGATTCTCTACATCTCCATCTGCCCCTTCCCCTCCTCTCTATCAACCACATTTCACTAGTTTGCCACTCTCTTCCACTTTCCTTGAATTTTTACCAAAATGTGATGGGTTTCGAGATTGTTAACAGACCCGCCTCCTTTAAATTCAATGGAGCTTGGTATGTTATAAATACATATTTGTCTTCTGTTTTCTGTTTAACACTCTCTTCCTGAACATAATCTATATTTACTTACTGTTGCGCAGGTTATTTAATTATGGTGTTGGAATACACCTGCTGCAGGAGGAGATCAGTGATCCTCCGACTCAGAAATATAAGAATAACATCAACCCCAGAGATAACCATATCTCTTTCCAGGTAGCTACTACTAATTCTTCCTCCCTCATAATGTTTCTTCTACTCAAACTTTTTACTTCTTCTGAATTTGTGCTGTACTAGCAGTGCACAGATATTAGTAAAAGTGAGAAATGGCTGAGGGAAAATGGGATACACCATGTAAAACGAGTTGTCCGAGTTGAAGAGGAAGAGGGAGCAGAGAATAATATTGAGCAGCTCTTCTTCCACGATCCCGATGGCTACATGATCGAGATTTGCAACTGTGAAAACTCTCAGCATTCAGTCTTCCCTCTTTCCCCTACTAATGGACATGGTATTTCTCCTGCCATAGATTTTTTTGAAAAATTGCATTGTTTTTTTTTCAATATATATTTATTTTGACGATTGTAACATAAATTTGAATGCAGAAAAAGAGATGAAAAGGAAGGGTGGATGGTTGAAACAAGTAAAGGACGAGGAAGAAATGTTCTTGTTGGACATAATGGATGTTTTTATCTGATTTCTCAGATTCATACAATTATCGACAACTGACCCGTGATTGGATGATTTGTGTTTCTCATGATGTTTGAAACGCCTATTGGGACTAATAATATTAGTGAGGAGATTGGTTACTCAACTCTAATAGACTCATATACATGTTTTCTTACAGACCTGAAAGTTTCATGACCATTGACCACCTAACTTACGATTAATGTTTTCATGGAACTCGATTCAAGATTTACCAAGAAGACTTGCACTTAAGGAAAAGAAAGAATCTCTTGGTGATATAGTGGATACCAGTTAATACTTTCAACTATAATGAATACCAGTACATTTAATCTAGGCTTTGAATGATTCATCTCGAGGAACATGACAAAAAATAATAATAAATCAAATAATTAATTTTATACTACTGAAAACTTCATCCATAACAGCAACTTGAGTATAAATGTTAGGTTTCATAGAAGTATACGAAATACTTCAACATAGAATATTGGGAAACACTTTTTATGGTGTTTGGGGCCTGCATTCGTATTAGCAAAAGTAATAATAGTTACACTAGACTCGTTGATGACCATTTATATAGAATAAATCCACCTAAAAGAATGGATTTCAAATTAGTTTAAATGTTATTGAAAATCTTATACAAGTGGTGTGGTAGAAGAATAAAAAAACACAAATAATGAAAGGAAGATAATTTTATTCATTAAGTTATAACATAATTTAAAAAAAAAAAAAAATCATTAATTTTTATCAATTGTATTCACATATAATTATAATGTTTATGTCGTATTTAATATTAGACATGGAATCCACGTGTTTATGAATTATTTCCTAGATTGATTATTTTTGTATTCTAAAATCCATATAGATGTTAAAAAAAAAAAAGATTGAATAGTTGATCGAGACTAAGATTAGTTAATTCATTCCATTTAATAAGAAAAAAATTATATTTTATTTTTTTTTAACTTAGAGAAATAGGGATTTGTTAAATAACTTATAGTTGCAAATCTCCACATATAATGAACTCCCTTTAACTTCGTGGTGGAGTACATTGGACCACATACATACATTTCTCATATGTAAATCAAGAGTTAAACCCAAGACATAGGTGAACAATACCAAGTAAAAATTTATGATTATTATTATCAAAATGGTAAAGAACTCAAAATTCTAATGGTATTCAACTATATATATATATATATATATATATATATATATATATATATATATATATATATATATATATATATATATATATATATATATATATAATTCTAATATATCTATGTACTATATACGCAATCATAATAATATCTATGTTTTTTCCTCATATAGTGTGCATGTATGTATTGGTAAAAATTGCTTAATAATCTTAGATGCTAAGTTTATTTGAATCTACAATACTATTTATAACATATAGACCATGTCACATTTTAATTATGTAATGAGCACATAAAATAATTTTAATACAATTTATATACATTAGCTATATAGAATATGTAGATGCAACCTTAATTTTGAAAGCAAATTTTTAACCATAAAAATGATAATTTTAATAAATTTTGTAAACCAAGTTTAAACCATAGTTTAACTCAATTTATATTTTTGCGCCATAGACCAAGGCTTGGCCATAAGAGAATCTCATGGTACACAATGTTTTGGCAATCGAGAGAGAGGATTTGTGTGCCCCGCCACTAGGGTTCACCAATAATTTTGTCAAATGTTTGTCACCGCCATTACCAATGTTTTCAACATGGTAATGGCACACTATACCATCGAATTGAACATCTCATTTCTTGAGAAGATAAACTATTTATGTAGTTACATGTTT
Source organism: Taxus wallichiana var. yunnanensis (assembly GCA_018340775.1). Taxonomy (NCBI): domain Eukaryota; kingdom Viridiplantae; phylum Streptophyta; class Pinopsida; order Cupressales; family Taxaceae; genus Taxus; species Taxus wallichiana. Next base: position 618,540,479 of record CM031236.1, read on the forward strand.
GTTAGTTTTTTTGGTGGTTTGTTGAAGAGAATTTCAAGATGCAAATTATTCCATCATGTTCAACAATTTTTTGTCATTCTATAACATCTAGCTTATGGGCACCTCGAAGAATTAGATTTTTTTTCTTCAGATTTTGGTTATTAAAAAACACACGGTGTTTTGCAATACAGTGTAACAACACCTTGTAGTAGTTGAGAAGGTTCAAATCACGAACCTATCCTTTACTAGAACATGTTCCCACCATTCCAACCGTAGCTTTTCACATGTAACCATTTGATTTGAAATTAATATAATAAAAAAAATAAACCTATGATTTGACAGAGATGACACGTAGGTCCCACCCATCCATGAGTCATGGTGCATTTTATGGGTCATGGACATAGCGTATGAATTCTATGGGGAGAATAGCCTCCCACTATTCCAATTATAAATAGTAAACTAGTTATGTGATAGACATGTTTCAAATAAGGTTAATTCACGATACCCATATCCATGAAATAGATTTGTTTTATTTCAACCACCGTGAGACTATTCCCAAGTAAAATTTATGATTATTATTATCAAAATGGTAAAGACCTCAAAATTCTAATGGTATCCAAGTATACATATAAAATTCTAATATATCTATGTACTAGATACATAATCATAATAATATCTATGCTTTTTCCTCATATAGTATGTATGTATATATGTATTGGTAAAAAGTGCTTAATAATCAAAGATGCTAAGTTTATTTAGATCTACAATACTATTTATAATATATAGACCATGTCACATTATAACTATGTAATGAGCACATAAAAATAATTTTAATACAATTTATATAGAGTAGCTATATATAATATGTAGATGCAACCTCAATTTTGAAAGCAATTTTTAACCATAAAAATGATTAATTTAATAGAATTTTGTTTGCCAAGTTTAAATTATAGTTTGACCCAATTTGTATTTTTGCATCATAGACCAAGGCTTGGCCCTAAGAGAATCACATGGTACACAATGTTTTGGAAATCAAAGAGAGAGGATTTGTGTGCTACGCCACTAGGGTTTACCAATAATCTGGTCAAACCTTTGTGACCGCCATTACCAATCTTTTCAACGTGGTAAAGGCACACTATACCATCGAATTGAGCATCTCATTTACTAAGCAGATAGACTATTTATGTAGTTACATGTTTCTTAGTTTTTTGGTGGTTTATTGAAGAGAATTTCAACATGTAAAGTATTCCATTACATTTAACATTTTTTTCATTCTGTCACATCTAGCGTATGGGAACCTCGAAGAGTTAGATTTTTTTTTCATATTTTGGTTGTTGAAAAACACATAGTGATTTGAAATACTATGTAACAACACCTTGGAGTATTTGAGAGGGTTTTAATCACATACCTCTCATTTACTAGCACATTCTCCCACCAATCCAAATTTATGCTCGTTCACACGTAACCATTTAATTTGAAATTAATATATTAAAAAAATAATAAAAATCTGACCAAGATGACACGTAGGTCCCACCCATGCATGAGTCATAGTGCATTTTATGAAGCATACACATAGCGTATGCATTCCTGTGGGGATAATAGCCTCTGGGTATTCCAATTATAAATAGTAAACTAGTTACGTGATAGTCGTGTTTGAAATCAAGTTAATTCCTGATACCCATATCCACGATGTAGATTTGTTTTATTTCAACCACTATGAGACTATTACCAATATCCAACATTTCTTAATTTTGTCACATGTGGTTAGTTATAACTCCATCTAGTAGGGTCGTGACTCATGAAAATTGCTTCCCTTCATCAAAATGTGGAATAGATTCACCAGAGACACCAAGAAGAGCTTGGGAGTTTTGAGGATAAAATATGGTCTTAAGTAATCCCTTTCAATTATATAAGTTAGTTTAAAGAAAACAAGGATTTAAAAAGTACTATAGGTTGGGCCATATCCATAAACAATCATGATGATGAACTATGCACGATAGGAAAACATTTATTTTTCCATCATTTTCTCCGTGTTAACTCTGGTTATGTTGGCATTAGATCCAAAATTTAATTTCAAATCTTTTTATTTATCTAAAGTTGTGATGTCTTTTTTTCTTTTCATTTTGATTGAAATCGTGCAGTCCATGGACCGCCTTCCCCCACGGTGAAGTGGGTGGATTTCTTAAGCTAAGCGGCCAAGGAATGAGGTGTATCCATCCCGTCAAATTCACCTGTGGGGCATGATCCCGACCTCATCACTTATTACGGTGCATCTCTTGACTTCGCTTGCAGTGAGAATTGAACCCTGGTGGGCACTTTAAGAGCCAAGCATGTTCACCATTGAGTCAATAGTAATTTGATGTGATTTCTTTTCAATACCTTTAATCTTGTATTTTCCTATCCACCATTTGCTTTAGCATTATCACTCTCTACGTATGGACGTACATCCAAAATACATGAAGGTTAAAATTGTGTGATTTATATACAACACTAATTATTTTTTTCATGAATCGTATGGTACTAATAAGTCTACTACTTTAACCAAGAGTAAGTACATTAGATCTTAAATTTATAAAAATGTATCTCGTTCACAACTAGACATTAGAAGGTACACATTGATGGTTTTATTAATATAATTTTTCTTGTAAATTAAAGAGCAATTTGACTCAATAAGGTAAAAATACTTTGAACTCTCGGTTTAATACATACGATCGGTAGATAAAATCTACATATGAAAAACCATTAGAGGAGTTCAATTATTTTTATTATTTGTGCATCCCCTATTTTAAGGCTATAGCGGCATCACATGTGTAGGAAGGTTTTTGTCCAACATGTTAAGAGTATCTAAATTTGTGATGTTCTTTCTTATATCATCATTGTCATCTTTTTCTCACAATCATTTCTCACTACATATATTCTGTGCCACCACATGTTTATCTAACATGATTGAAGTTCAATCATTTTTGATTCGTATATGGCTATTGAATTTTTTTCCAAAATTCCATGGAAAGAACTAGAAAAAAATCATCTATTTCAACCTAGATTAAGTACAAAAATTCATAAATTAGGAAAACACCTTGACATTAAATGGTACAATTTGATTATTTTATTGCTAAAATTCACCCTTTTCTATCAAAGACCAATTTGCTCTTGCTCAAAGATAAACATCACATATGTTTACAAGGTCGATCGATCAACAAACAAATGATAAATCTACCACAAAAAGTTGTAAACACCCCATTAGTTGGTTTACAAGTAGACCTTGAAAAACATGTGATGGATAGGCTCATTTGTAGTCAACAACATAAGAAATAATATCGGAGTCTCACTCTATAAGATTCGAGTGGAAGATATAATATACTTTCCTCTCATATGAACAACTAGTGGAGGTGATCAATTATAACATATTTTTCACAAATTCCTTATTTTTATGGAATTAGTTGTTTTTAATCTTGAAGGAGGGACTAAAAATTTATACAATAATCATTTATTGCAAAGAGGTTTCCATACCTAGAACATATCATATGTTCACTATTGTTTATTTTGGTCCAATTAAGTACAAATTTTGATAATGTAAATGGTGTGTGAATGAGATCAAAAGATGAGATAGATAGTAGATGCTACTATCTACAAATAATCTAAGAAATGGAATAAGTGTGGGACATGTAGGTATTTAATTCCCTCATTTAAGTTTTTTATTTCCAATTTTCCATTCATTTCTTCACCTTATATAATAAATGGAATATCATACCATCGAAAACATCAACATTTTAGAGGAAATAAAATAAAAAAATAGCAAACCCTATTTTCTCCATATTTTCCAAAAAAAATCCATTTCCTTTAGTTATACGAGGATATTTATTGATATGTTATGATTGATTATTAAGTTAATGATGTCATATATGTTACCCTCTATACGGGTAAAAAGATGCAATAAAAATTATTCATAATAGAGATACTATTTTTATCAAGTTGACTCTTGTTACTCAATACTAATTTTATCATATTCACACACTACCGGTAAATGATTATTTTTTTCTACTAAATGCGGGAAATATTTTAATCGGACCTTAATATACATGATATATCTTTCCCAATTTCCCACCTCCTAAAAATTTAAAAATTTAAAACTAGACCAACTTATCAAAAATTATATATTGACAATTATTGTGCTTATACATACATTTGAAATAGGTAACCCTCTCCAAGTTGTTGGTACCCAAATTTAATCTCCTTCAAAGGCCGAGCAGCATCATGGATTTAACAGGACACTCAGAGGCAGATAGATGATTATGTATGTCATTTTGTAGCTAGGAAGTAATCTATCTGACTTTTTAGCACTCAGGCTTTGAAAAGGAGTGGGTAGCACCTTAAGAGGATTTGATCTATCCTCACTATTTTAGGTTGTGCCTTTCAACCAAGGTAAGAGAACCCTTTTTTAGCCTATTGTTTATGGAGGAGATGGAGATGTCCTTCCTAATGAAGTTGTTAAGGAGACCTTGGAGAAAATATGATCAATGCAACAAAATCTAACTCTCATGAGTTGTCACTCTAAATAGTGGAGATATTTTCTAGGCAAGGTTTAGGCTACTAAAGACATTTTAAATCCTGATTGTTTATGCATGCTTTGGCAATGGAAATTATGATTTTGTGTACACACAGGACAAATAAGGGTAGTATGGGTAGTATTAGTTGTTTTAAATGAATTTTTGGTGGGAGGTGAGGCAGAATGAGCTTGATTTTCTAGATCTCTAAGAACTTTCAAAAATGTAAAGTCTAATCAACAGAATGCTTCAGAATAGCTAAAATGTTCCTTTAACTAGAATATGTGCTTCAATGGAGGCCCAGATTAGCACCTTTTCACACAATCTATGAGATTTTAACACAAAGGATCGAGTTAGAAAACCCAAAAAAGTATTGAGATCCAAACCCAATCATGCTTGAGGTACACCCAGAGGCTTACAAACAATATCTATCAACAAATGAAAGAAAAGTGATTTTAAATCATTTATTTCATCCCCAAATGAAAGCTCTTCCAGGAAATGAAATTGTAGATGCCACTAAACTATCACAAGGATTGAGACTTGTGTGATTAAGATAGATTTTGATACAAGATTGCAACAGGAATAAGAAAAACTATCTGCATACATTCAGAAATAAAACAAACATATTTGGCTTAAGATCAACACAGAATAACTCAAGTTTGATTAAATTTATCAACGGGAAAGTTTCTAGAACAATCTCAGAGCTTGTCAATGGTTGTACACTCAACCACCTTGACATGATCAAACTTAATACAAAAGAGATAACCAGGTTTCTCAGATGGCTTCTCAAAAGACAGGCTTTGTCAAATTTTCCTCTTGGGAATTTTCTTCAACCTCTAACACTCCAACCTCTAACCATTTGCATGAAAAATTTGTGACATTTATAACAATTACAATAGATCCCCTTTCCCCCAAAAATCACGACATTGAGTGCTACCAAAGGTGCTCGCCATGATCACAACGTGATTTCTTGAATCGATCTACTCGGGGGAAAATTTCTTTGAATATCTCCAACATTTAACTCCTCCTTCTTGTAGATCACTCATTCTTCAACTCATCAACCAATTCTACCCCTAATCACAAATTTGGTTCCTTACGTGCTCTAGAGAAGAAAAATAGAAAATCATATCGAGCCCGAGATTCAAACCATTTTAATGGCGAAAGACATCTCCAGATCTCCTCCACCAAACTTAGATATCAAAATTAACTCTCCTCTCTATTTGGTGTGTATGAAATATAAAGAAATCATGAAGACTCACACTTTCGGAATGTTTTAGTAAAATGGGGAAAATCGATTCATAATCTCAACTACCGTTGATCGTTACTTTGAATTTGGGCCGTCCATGTGGAAGATTCATTTTAAGATGGGCTTGGGGTTCTTCTTTGACTTTTTACAACTTTTGGAAAAATTTAAATTTATCACATTTTTCTCACGCCTCCGCCCTTGACAAATGAGCCTGACACGTGTCCCAAGGTGGGTCCCAAAAGAACTATGGAAAATTTCTACTATTTCACCTCCTTTTTGGAAAAGGGAAAATTTTCCAAGTTTTCCTATAGCTCCACCCTTGAAAAATGGGCCTGACACATGTCCCAATGTGGGTCCCAGCAGGAACCATGCTTCCTTTTTTACTTTTAACTCTTTTCTCCTAAAAGGAAAATTTTCCAAATTTCCTCCGAGGGTCCACACCTCCATTGTTGACTGGAGCAAGTTTTGACTTTTCTCCATCGGGCCCGTGGTCATTTTGATGATTTTAGTCATTTGAACATCAAGGGGAAAAAAACCAAGTTTCCCCGATGGCCCGCCTCCTCTTAACATTTTCAAAGCCAACCTTGACCTCCTTCTTGTCGGGCTTGTGGGCCATTTTGAGATTTTAATCTTTTTGATGAAAAGAGGCAAAAATCCAATTTTCCCCCGATGGTCCGCTTCCCCGCCCTTTGACTTTTCAAACGCCACGTGTCACAATGGCGCATCTTGAGATGATCCCCAAAGGTTGAGACCTTGAATGAGCGTGGGCTCGCCACGTGTCATTATGGCGCAACTTCAAAAACCTTAAGGTTTCAAAATGATTTGGTGGGGGTGCGCTTCCATTTTAGAATTTTATTCCATTTTTCCAAAAGGGAAAAACATTCAACTTACCTTCAAGGCCCGCATCTCCGCCATTAGCTTTGCCACATGTCCTCTTGTGGGGTCAAAGTAAGACTTTTTCCCTACCACTTAAAATTTGCTTTAATCATAGCTGGTGGGTAGGGGGTGAGTTCAAACCTTTTTCCGAAGTATCCAAAAGGAACAAGTTTAAAAACAAACATGTGCCCCATCCAATTAGAAGAAGCCATGTAAGCACCAAAAGAACCAATCAGAAATGAGCGGAGCCATGGGACCAAATTTTCCTTTTTCCAAAAAAGTAAAAATTCAATAAGTTAAAGCATTTTCTTCTATCTTCCTGACCAACCAAAAGAATCCACATGATCGAACGTAAGGATGCAAATTTGACTAGGAAACACTCATACCGTAAAATGCAAAAAAATGACCATTTGAGCCCGGGGATGAATTTTTTTCCAAGGACAGAGGATTTAGAAATTTTGCAAGGCTCAAATATGCTCTTCATAGCTATATCCATTCATTTTTCATCAAGTATTAGGGGAAAAATGACAAGGGCAGAAAATCCCGACTATAAAAAATGGAAATAACGGGAAAGCCTAAGCTTTTGAATGAATAGAGGATGGGAGACCCAAATTTCAGACCTCTTCAGAGAAACAGAGAAAAAAGGACACAAATATAGATCCATACGTGATCTTTGGCCCAAGGAAAGGTTAATTATGGAAACAAACGAAAGTAGAGACTTCCCTGTGCACAACACGCGGGAATAAAATGTGACAGAGGAAAATCAATGCATTTTCAAAGGCAAAATGGGGCGAGACTATTTTGAGCACCAACACAAATCATGCAAAATCTGCACTATTACACCTGTGATGCCCACATTTTCCCCTCAAAAATCCCGAGAAACCGAAGCAAACCAGAAAAATTACTTAAATAATTTTTTTTTAAAAGGGTTCCAAAGCCTTAACTAGGATTTTAATTAAATCCCGATTATAAAATTTTAAACAATTACATCATAGGTGAGAAATAAAATAATGACTAATATTTTTGTCTCTATTTTCTAAGTGATATTACGATTTAATTCTTTCTCTATTTTAGCCTCCAATATTTTATAAAAATAAAATAAAATAAAATAAAGACTCATTAACTTTTCATTACTTGGCCCCATTAATCCCCTTTAAAATTATTTAATTAAGCAACATTAAACATCCCATAGTTTTAAGTCATGTAAAATAATATTTAGATTATCACTCAAAAGACAAGGGGTGCCATAACTTGATAGCCCCTTAGACCCCATATAACATTACACACACATCTCTTTATTTAAAACATTCCCACTTAAAATACCCCATCACTTAAGTGATGTAGGGTTCATCCTACACCCTTGGATCTAATCTATCTAAGACATTAGATCTAGGTTGTCTAAAGGAACCCTAAAAATCCTTATGGGGTCTCAAATAATCATTTCTTAGACCTATTTTCTCATTTCTCTTGTTTTGTGTTGCAAGTTAAGGAAGAGGGCAAGAGGATGAAGCCATGGAAGAAGATCAAACCCTTGGATGGATACTTACAAGAGTGATAATTTTAGCATCCCTCTCGTCGGGTTTGTTTATCCTCAAAATGTCATTTTTTTTGTTATTATTTGCATCTCATTTGAAAAGAACTTCCCAAATAGGGTTGTGGTATTTGTCCAATATATTCTGATTTATTCTGTGATTTGAGTTGTAAATCTACTCATTTGAATCTTGTGTATTTCTTATTCAAACGTTTCCATTTATACATGTATTTTATTTTATTCTAATTATCCCAAAAAAATTCTTTTATAAAAAAATGAATTAATGTATATATATAACTATGGATAAATACAGATTTTATGTATACTCTACATTTTACACAGGCCACGGAACCAAATCATGCACAAACTGCATAATGAAGGAATGGCCATATTTTCTTTGTGGGGGCGATTTAAAAAGTGGTGAAGAAATTTTGTTTGGGTTTAAAGTGTTTGGGGGAGGGGCGTCGAGCCTACCCCCACCCCAACCACATTTACAAAAAATAAAATAAAGAAGAATGGTCATAGCCCCGCCACCCCCCCGCCCACTTGGCCGCTTCACAAGAGTATTAAAAAAGTAAAGTTTCCTTTCCTTTTAAAAAAAAAATTATTTATTGTTTAAACTTACTTAAAACTAATTCACTTCAGTCCTAACTGATTCACATGGCTAGAATTAATATGATTATTAATTTCTCTGATGTATTAATGCACATATAAATATAATGTTTATATATATTTAAATATATACTAATATGTGTAATATTAGGTAGACATTAGCATTTATTAGTAATATGATTACACTAATCTTGTAAATTTATAATACAATCAATACATGTGATTTATACATATTTATAGTATAATAATAAGATGTATTTGTTTTATTAACTTAATTTTCCTATTTATGTAGGAGGTTGTAATTTGGAATGAGAGAATAAATTTTACATTTATAAATTTATTTGAATATAAATTAACATTCATCTAGGTAGTTATAGAGTAGAAATTTTTGATCATTTATCAAATCTAAACAAGCTATCTCTTTCAATTTCATTTATATAACAATCTTAATGGTAAAATTAGTTATGTTTTATTCATTTACTTAGGGTGAATTCTATTGCAATTAAGAGGAACTAAAATGTAGAATTGCTTCTATTAATTCTTTCTTGCACAAACACTTGGATAAAAGAAAATAAAACAAGACTTGAATGCATTATTATTCCTTTTTCCTTTCAACAAAGTTTCCAACAATGGAAGGTCAAAATAAACAATTTACAAGGATTTAACCAATGAATCAAATTACATCCAATATACTATTGGTGTCATTTACAAGTTGTAGAATCATAAAAGCACAAGTTACAACTCCACATGTATTTTCCCAACAAGAGCATTCCATCCATTGAGTCCACCATCTCCATCAAGTCATGCACACAACAAAATGGGGGAGTAGGAAACACTCTCCACCCAACCAAAATATCCAATGAGGAGAGAAGCCTTCTTCCTCATTGGACCCTAAGCCCCAACAAGGAATCAATGAGGGGCTATTTAGACAACCATGACAACTAAACAAAATGTCTTCCACATACGCATTCAATCAAGTCATTCAATAAAATAAGATAATACCAATTTTACATCAAATCCACAAATTTCAAACACAAAGGCTTCAATCTAAAGCCATAGAGGAGAAAGGAACATGAGGTTTATTCTTATGCCTCCCAAGGGCTTGGGTGTCCACCTAAGAGCCTCCAAAAACTCCATCACAATACACACAACACTCTTATGCCACCCTCCAAGAAGATACACCACTCTTATGCCTCCCTCATGATAATTACAAGATAAATACGAAACATATTTATCAACAAGATGGACATCCCAACCCAAATCCCTCCTAAAATCCCAATAACATTTCTCTTATGCCTCCCTCAAGTTTTACCCCCATTTCCATTTCTCCCACAACCTAAGAATCAATTCTATTTCCAACAAGCATAACCAATGTAACAATCAACATCTACACATAAGAGCACAAAAAAATAGCAAGGTAAAAAAACAAAGGTGGAGATCTACCTCACAAAATAAGAGTATCAATACAAAACAAGCTCCAAGCCTTCCAAAATCCTAAGAAAACACCATCCACTCCAAGTTCCATTCCCATTCTCAAGCAAGCTCTCCAAAATTACAAGCATTCCCAAAAAAAAATGAGTAAGTAACCCCTAAAACAACAATTAAACATGCATATAAAGGAAAAGGGGAGAGGAGGGTGAGGTGGCTCCATGTAGGATGCCACATCACTCATCCTCAACTCCACATCACAAGTCAAACCCATACCCCAAAGCATAATTAATAAGTGGTTGAAGAAATGACAAATTACTTACACACACAAACTAAGCCCACACCCCTTAAGGACTAAAAATAAATACATGTAAGAAAGTGCAATAAAACTTACAATTTGTCTTCCCAAAACACATAATGGGATCTAATTTTTAGCCCCAAAAAATAGGTAGGGTTGGTATAGTAATTTAAGAGGTGTGGGACAAGTTTAACTTGTCCCACAAGCCTCCAAAATTTTCCCTTAAGGACAAATCCAAATTTCTAAGGAGAGATGGAGTGTACAACACTCAAGATCTTAAGCACTCAACTTAAACACATAAACCAAAGAGCTATCAAATCCAATAAATGAATTCTTTTGTCCCATCCATGATTAGTTTAGCACCATGATTAATTTATTAACTAAACACAATTTAATTAATTAATACAAGGGAAAATGCATCACTAAAAATCACATACTAAAATTAAATTAAAGGAAACAAAATAAAAGAACACACACACCCCTTGGTCACATTTGGAGGTTATCCCCCCATGGGGACCCCTAACAACAAACAAGACACACACAAAAAAACACAAGTTTCCATGGTGACCCTTGTTGCCAATACCCCACATTCCTTCATTGTTGGTCTCCTACCCCCATAGTTTGTTGTTGTGAATTAATTACCTACAAAATCACATGATACCTTTCTGGCCTCATGGCCATATTAGTAATATCAAACAAATAAAATGCTTATATCTACATATCAATTTCAACATCAAATATCATAACTACTATTGCTAAGACCAAGTATTTCAACAATTACTCTAATTTTCAACATTTCGATTCATTAATACATCAGTTTGCAATTATGATCATAAACCAACTAAATCATCTAACTTAAGCAATACTTTCACTTGTTCAAAATTTTCCAATTCTCCAACATCAAAGGAATCACAAAATAACCTTGAACATCATAATAAAGATCAATACGAAAATACTTTGAAATATCAACATACATATAAACTGACAACACATCATTTTCTTCCATACTGAAAGTCTATCAAAAGTTAATCAGTTCGATTAGAGATGTCTATCCTTCAATTTTCATATCACAATGTGTTACTATCGTTTATTTATTAATATTTCTAGGTACCTTGTGCAATGATGTCTATGTGTCCAGTCACAGAGATAGAATAAACAAAACAATATCGAAGAGTAATGCTATCACAATCAATCTATGACAACGTAACCATTCTAGCTAATTGTCTTATCCCTAGATGCCCATCAGGGTCCACAAGTATGACATAGAGTCAAAGTAATAATAATAACCAAAACACAATAGAAATCCTGATGTCCGCACATTTTATTTGCATGCTAACTAGAATACAACAGCCAAGTTTATGATTATAACAATTCGAAAAGATAATTATGGTTCATTTAGTGTTGAAGGGAAGTGGGCATTACAACACCTAAATATTTTAGGATGTATTTTAATTTATGTTTGAATGTCCCATTGAGGGGTCATGTATTCCTCCATACAACACCTAATACACATATTTAATCTTTCATTACTTGTTCCCCTCCTAAAACCATGACAAAAGTGAGTCCCTCGTATCTTCTTTGCACTTTTCTTGGATTTTTGATAACATCAATTATTTAACATCCACCAAGATTGAATCGATCCATTGACTTCATTTTGTATTGTATTTTAACTTATTTTCACAATAAATATGACTCAAAATTTCTATTGAGTGTTTCTTGAATTTGACATCCTACTATAAAATATGATCTTTAAACTGAAACATCAGTTGTTTACAACCTTGGATGAGGTAGAAGATTAAACGAAAACCAAAATGCATAAACAAATAATTTTACACTTTTTCTAGTGCCTCAAACTTTAACAAAACTAATATGCATTTCTAAATGGTAATCTAGGTAAATTTTATAGACACGTATCAAGGAAATGGAAGGTTGAGGGTTTGTGAAAATTATCATTTATAAAAACCTCATTCTATAATTCAACATTACAATCGGGTTTCAAACTTGAAACATATAGTCTATCAATTATTTTTATGTAGGCCCATTTAAGTGAAAATTGCATTCATGTATTTAATGCAAAAAAATTTCAAGATGATAAATAAGTGCACATATAGGATATATTAATAGGGTAAGAAAAATATGATTTTTGGAATAGTAAGGTATTTACTTCCCATATAAAATTCCATCTAATCATGTGATTATCATTTGATGGCTGAGAACCGTATACACCTAAAATATGCTTACACTTAGCATTTCCTCCAATTTAACCAATTAATGACACTTCGTTAATTCCCCATTCTTTGCTCCATTCTCAGATGCCCATTCATAGGCACTCTTTCAGTCATATTCCTCCTATAATCATCTAATTGGGCTAATATCTCTCTTATTAGCTAGACATTCCTCCTTTCGACCATTTAGAACCTCCCTAGTTCTCTCTGAATCACTTTTGTAGGCTTCCTAGGCTATCTATTAGTCACAAATGGTTAATTAGAGTCCTCCTAACTCTCAATGAGTCTCTAATCACTTGCTAATCAAGTTTAACTAGCCTAATCCTACCTTAACTAGTCTAAAGCATGTTTACTTTGCTTCTAATCCTAAAGTGATTTTTAGAATTTAGTCCCACATGCACAAGAATTCCAAACTCTTCCAAACCAATATCTATAAATACAATCCTAAGTGCATCTCTTCAAACCATGAGTTTTCTTCTCTTAGCATAAGCTATGCCATTTTAGGATATTGAGCTCTCTTCCATTGTTTTTGAGTTATTTTCTCCACCATTGCACTATTCACTCAAGCTTTGAGTAACTAAAAGGAACCATATGGTCTTATAGCCATTAAGGGTGAGCTCTCACTCTCAAATACCTTAAGAAACAACCAAAAAAATTTGATTGCTTAGAATCTAAACTAGGTTCACATTCATTAAGATTTCATGGAGTAGAGAGATATTAAGATATGCTAGGGTTTGAATGTTCGTTGCAAGTTTATATATGCATGAAAATATATAGTTTCTTGTTTAGCTCTAATCTTATGGTCCATAGATGAGTTAGCGAAGCTTTGCGGTTTTTAATCTCATTCCATAGCTTTTGCAACTCTTCCTTGTTCGCATTTGGCATGCTCGGTGGGAAACTTAGTCCATACTCCATTAATGGAGGTCTTTAAAGATTTTTCATGTTCATTTCTAACCACTTTTACATTGTACATGATTAAAAATCTTGTCTTTCAAAGATTTCACATTTTAAAAGGGCTTAATCTTCCTTTTGTTAAAGCATTTAATGGGTTGAAATTTGAAATGAGATTTAATAGCTAGGAACTAATCTATTTGACTCTTGATTTTTTATTTTTGTGAATTTTAAGGTTTTTACTTGGGGCATGTAGGTGTTCAATCAGCACGTATCTATCATTCTAGCCAATCGGGTGTAACTTTTTACTTGTTTATTTTACACAAGGGCACATATCCATTTAAATGGGCACGTGTCCGTTGAAACAAGTGTGTATCCATCATTATGGAATTGAATATGTCGAAACAGGGGGTACACACGTCTTTTTGGGAGCAAAAAACGTACGTGGATGCGTAGGCATCATTTTGGGCATGTATATGTTGAAAATAGGCACATACATATCATTATGGGTGAGTATGCATCAAACTATGTTCATTACTAATCTTAGGAGGCCATATAATTTGCTCCCAGAACTCAAAATGACTATGTTGTTTTTGCGTTGGAAAGTTATTGAAGCTAACTATGCAATGGAAACATAAATTTAGGATTTTGACTGAAAGAAAATCAATGGTTTACTTTATTAGATAACTAGTCCTTTTCGAACATGTCTTAAAATTTGTAAAATTATTTTCGTGGTTATTCTAACAATTTATAAGGTATTTGTGGGATGAATCGATTGTTTTAGGGTTCCTTTTGATTTTATTTGACTAATTTAGTTTAAGTGTTTCATTTTCTTAGTTAAGGAATATTTTTGAAGTGTGTATGCTCTTCCCTCGCACCTTCTAGGTGATCTTGGGAATCAAAAACACTTCTAAAAACTTCTTATTACTTTCAAAACACTTAATTTATGCTTCCTAAATGGATTGATCTTTCAAAAATTTGTTAAAATGAACTTGAAATTTTAAAAAAATGCTCAAAGTGTTTTTCCATAAAAAAATTTTAGTTGAGTTTTTTGCGTTGTGTATGCTCTTCCTTTGCACCTTTTGGTGATCTTAGGAATCAAAATAAACACGCAAACTCTCTTTTAATATCATAATATTTTATGGAAAATTACTAACCATTTACGTATAGAACCAAAACATTTGTCGAATAAAGGATTTACAAAACATGAAACCTCTAATACTCATTTTCATACAAAGTTACCAAATGGTGTTCTACTAAAAACCACATTAAGCTAAGAAAGATAAAAAACACACCACATATATAACACTGTATTGCAAGTTTCGTAAAAGGGTTTCTTCCTATCCACTCAACTAGAACATACCCCCATTGGCATAATGCCTTAAGCTACAATAATCGGGGTTGTTCTAGGAAACTTAAAATAATCCACAATTGAGTAACCTCATGGATGAAATAGGAAGAACTTCTCTTACCCACTTGACTAGTTTTAACATTGTGATTTAGAATCAAAGATGTCCGTATCACGACCCTAGTGAGGATACGTGTGAATGTATTTAATTCTCATTTCATTTGAAAGGGGTAAAGTAAAGCCGAGATAGTCCTGGAAAACTTGGTAAATTGATCTCTCATTTAGACAAACTGTTGACACCTAGCTGAGTGATCTACTTAGGAAAGTCATTTTTCAAGGATCCCACTTTGCTAGTCCATTGTTGTGTCTTATCAAACCATCATGAAGTGATAACTTTCTTGGACTCAAAACCTTGTTTTTTGAACATGGTAATGAATCCACTTAAGTTAGATCTAAGTGTCTCTCATCAGGGAATTAAAAAAACATCACTTAGCTTGGTTTCTTTCTTGCCTTCAGATGAGGTGAAACTCTACCCAAGTGACGCTTAGTTTATTTTCACATATTTTGATCTATACCTTTGCATTCTTGTTTCCCATTTGGGACAAGAGAAGGCATCTTTCGAGAGTGTTGTCATAGATAGTGTTCACCACTTTTATGTCTATTTACGCTCATCCATGTTTACTGACTAAGTTGTTAAATATCTAAAGTGTGTGGGTACATTTTTATATCTTGATAGCCACTTGATCTTGATTTCAAGATCATCATCATAGTTAGGATTGATTCATCATTTGATCCCTTATACTTGTTACCTTGTTTGCATTGCCTCGACACAATTAATATACTTATGTCGTGTTTCTCATAAACATGATCTAAGTGTCCACATTGTGACATTACACTACCCACATTTTAGCACATCCTTTGATTAATTTGACTTAGTTTAATTTCAAACATTTTCCCAAATCTTGAAAAGTTTCACTTACTTTGTTTACGTCATTTCGATACCACTTTGACACTAGTATTTCTCTTCTTTGTGAAGCTTGATAGACATGTCCAATTGGTGTGGTTACATGGCTTACATTTGTGAACCTTGCCCTTTAAAATTTTGGCATTATTGGTTCATGAACTTGTTCATTTTTTTTAACTTGACATAATTATTGACATAGATTTGGCTATCTAGCATCAAAACTATTGTTGAAAGCGAAAGGTAAACACTTTGATCAATTTATTTGGTTATCTATACTTACATGATTGTTCCTTGTGTGTTAACAAACTCATAGACTTATTCTAGGAAAATATTGTTGGATTATCAAAATTGTGTCATCACGATGTATATTTTCCTTAGGTTCCCTTTGGAAAATCACGCAAGCATCTCCGTACTTACGAAATGTCTAGTTGAATGTCATTATGCTTCCCTAAATCGACATGGAACTTCCTTCCCTTTGAAGGATTTCCATCACACTATCTAGGTCTAGGAATTTTTACCTAAGCCACGCCAAAAATGACTAATTATTGTAAGGTCCAATATACATATGACAATATGGAACCTAGGTTTATATTTCACATCAAAAGATGCCCATTATGAATAAAACTCATTTGGTTCTTCACACTAAAAGGCCCATTCTAGTACCCTATTCCACACCTTTAGCTTAGATTCGATGGTATGGTTTGATGCTTCGATCAAAATTATTATTCGGCTTCCCCCTACTCTTCTTCTAATTCAAATCCAAACTACTATTTGGATTCTCAACTCATCTAATGAAGATTCGGATCCCAATTATTGTTTGGATACCCTTAGATTAAATCTTGAATCATGGTCCTCCCTTTCTCAAAGGACATTTATTCCAAATCACCTCAACAATGTCTTCTTCCTTTAAATACTTGTGTGACTCCAATTTTCATCGATAGAACATATAATTTAGTTCTTAAGTCATGGTCCTCCCTTTCTTTGAAGGAAATTTATTCAAATCACCTCAACAATGTATTCCTACTTTGTGTGACTCCAAGTTCCATGATCGAACATATAATTTGGTTCGTAAGTCACGGTCCTCCCTTTTTCACATGAAATCCTTCATCAAGTACCTCGATGACCCCTTCATCCTTTAAAGAGTTACACGATTCAGATTCACTCTAGTTAATCACCCAATTCGACTCAAACACGTTGCAACTTAAGCGATGCAAATGCGATCCTACTTTATAACCTACATTTCATCATCTTCTAGAAAAATGACCTAGGTCTGAATCTAAATCATCCATTTATGAGATTTCTTCCTCAAAGTATACTACATCTCTCGAGTCATCTTCTTCTATAAATCAAGATCCAATTCCTCTTTTTCTTCTAAGTCATTTGATCATACCTTACCATATCGTTGTTAATCTTATAAAGATCAATGTTTGTGACCATGTTGAACCATAAGAGAGAAGCCATGTGCTAATATATATTTTCAAAGCATAATCAAAACTCTTCATGGGAGTGATAATGTCAAACATTTCCCTCATCTACATCATCACCCATATTCTCAATATTCCATGTTTGTTGAAATTGTTTCTTCTAGTCAACCTCCTATGGTCGAAGAAAATAACCTCTACCGATTCATTTCTCTTATAATGAAGGAAAAATTAGACTACATGAAGATATCCTATAGAGAATTACAAATAACGATTCTTTCTCGGAACTCGATACACTCGTGTATGGGGAGGAAGAAGTTGATTCCTTTTATCGAATATAAAGGAAAAGCCTAAGGTCATGGAACTTGAATCTTATTCTAGCATTCTATCTTCAACTTCCTCGAGTATGATGAGATGTCAAGGTCTAGCATTTATCCATGACCTATCTTCTCATTACGAATCTTTTCTTATCTATCCTCATTACTTAATCAAAATCTCACCTTGGGTCACCATTGAGTATCCCATTGTATTATTGTATAATGGAGCCACCCCAGGTAGCCCTCCATTTTCTACTTGTGGGTCACCTTGGGGTGGCTCATTACCTTCTATTATTAGGTTGCGTTTCTAGTAGCACTTCATCCTCTTCTATATATGGGACACCTCCGAGTAGTACCTCATCATCTATACTTGGGCCATACCCTAGTAGTCCTTTTCCATCTTATTTCATCCTAGGGAGACATCCTAGTAGCCCTCCATTATTTTCTATTTATGTGTCACCTTGCGGTAGCTCATTACTTTCTATTCTTGGGCTGCATCTAGTAGCCCTTCATCCTCTTCCATCTATGGGATACCATCATCTTCTATTCTAGGTCCATGTCCTCGTAGCCCAACTTATTCCATCATAGTGCCATACTCTAGCAGCCCATGCCATCTTCTATTAGTGACTCACCTCTTGATAGCCCATCCTCTTCAATTATTGGATTTGTATCCTATTCGTTTATCACATCATCCTTCTACCAATGACCAGGAAAGCCCACCATCATCCCTAGTTTTCTTATCATCAATCAAAAACATCAACTTGCTTCTCCCTCTTCTCGGGATGAGACATGTCACATAGTCACTTATAAGAAACCCAAACATGTTCATTATCAAGATAAGATAAAAAATCCAAATATCTCTACAACTCCCATCAAGTCAAACAACCATAGGGTTCAAAATCAAACACGATTCAATAATTCTCACCAATAAAACCATGAAGTATAGCATAGAGTGCATAAACCTCTGGATGGGGAAATCAATCTCCCACATACAAAATACATGTTTTAGGATAAATCACGGTCATTTGTTGAGTATGAGCTCACCACAATCATCGAGATCGGGAAAATATTACACTTGGTAAACAAACATGCCTAATATCCCTTATCAAGGAAGTTACAAACATTGTTGTTGGATCCTATCACACAGAATGAATTTGTTGGTCCCAACCTCCTAAAATTATCGAATAAATAAAAGTAAAAACTATTCAAATATACAAACAAAAAATGAAAAACATAAGAAAGATCAAAGGTATAAAGATCACATATAGCAAACAAGAATTGCATACACGTGGATGTTTTTTCTTCTCTTTCTTTCTCTTCTTCTGTAAGTATTTCTACCATTTTCATCCCTTTGGTGATATGTTGGCTTAGTCTATTCACACACATTTTGTGAAATTTATATCTATCGTATTCATTTGGCAATGATATTTTATCACCTTGGTAAATTAAAGAACAATTGACCTCATGGAGATCCTATCGCAATTTACATATAATAACCTGTTGTGAAGAACTTTTGGACATATTTGTTGACACTAGCCAAATTTCGTCATCGAATCACTTCCATCCTCTCATCAAGCCATAAGTGGTTCTTAACCCCTTGTCAAAACAATCCAAAGAGCTGAAATAAATTTTTAGAAAGAAAAATAATCAAAATCAATAAAAATGAAAAATCAAAAGACAAAAGAAAGATCAAATTGATATATAAATCTCTCTTCAAGTATTTCCAATAATATCTATCAAGGCTATGGGCCTGATTGTCACTAGAGCAATGTTGCACGATTAGAATCCAATAAATATCCATTGGGGTTGGAGGCTTTGTGCGGCTGGAAGCCTTGTACTTTGGAAACACTTATCACCCTCCATTCACAAATCACCTATCACCTATCAAAATAAAGCATTCCTACACCTTGTATAGTTTGTCCTCATTTGTTTCCTATCAAATATTGTCTCCAAGAGGTAATAAATTCCATGTGCACACACTTGATATCTATAAGTGAATAGGATTAGTATGTTACCAAATGTCTTTTTTTTAAAACTTGTTCGGACTCTTGCTTTAGTCCATATCTCGTCCCACTATTTTGTGCCTTTGGCTAATCACTTCCTCATATCTAGGCTTCTAATCTATATTGATATAATTCACATCATTCTTCTACTTCATTCGAACATCCATGTGTATGGTATTACCTTTTTTCCATGTTTACATACACCTTTTTCCCTTTCATAAAAACAATCTTGCCACTTCCTTTCTATCATGTGTTTCTTGGCTAGCTTACGCTAGGGACATCCTTGCTCTTTCCCAACACTCCATTGGTTTGTGTTAATCGTTAGGTTGAACATATCTATTTTTTCCTTGATCCCCCATTCATCATTAGTGCATGAATATTTTACCTTTGAATAATCCTATCTATTGCTAGGGGCATCCATGCTTATTTGTCTTTATGTACATAGATTTAAAAAACTTTCAAAATAATAAAAAAACATTCAAATATGTTAAAAAATAAAAACATTCAAATATGTTAGAAAAATGAAAACATTCAAATACGTTTGAGAAAACTTCTAAAACTAAAAATTCATCCTACAAAATGTCACTCTTTGGTTCTTGATTGTTCTCGTCATAAATGACTTGCGGATCATTTTGATCTATAATCATTTACAAAGGCTATGTTGGTTACCTTGTCGTACTCTAGGGCATACCAAATTGCCTTATACTATTTTCATTATGCACACTACTTTTTAATAGGATGCAAATGTCCTCTGTTATTCCCCTCGCATGTATCCTTTCTTGGGAGTGCCTTTGTCATTAACCCTTGTCATTAATTTGAATTGGTTTGAAATAAAATTGATAATAAAAACATTGCATTATGTTTCTATGATAAGTTAGCTTTTTTCTTTCTCGTATTGCATTGCATTATGTATATGCAAGGATTTAGGAATATTTTACTTTCTTATATTACATGGCATTTTGTATGTTGCATGGAGTTGGTGTTTTTAGTAATGGACATTTGTTTGTATATGGATTTTCATGTCATACTATACTTTTGTTCATTCTTTTTAATAAGGAACGATGTTGAAGATCATTATCAATATGATGAAAAATAAAGTTGTTTCAAAGGCATTGGATGGTTGTTATCTCATTCTCCCTTCCTTATACTCATTTTATTCTATATCCCCTTTCTTTTCTTCTTCTTGACACTATTCTTTATTTTGTTCTATTTCAGTCATATTTTTAGATCGTCGATTGAGTTCTTCCATCACATTATCGACAATCAAGGGGGCATCCTTCGTTACTCATTTTACTTCTATCCATTAAAATTTCTTACTTGTTTATTCTTGTCTACTATCTTTGACACCTAAAATATGTTTACACTTAGCATTTTCTCTAACTCAACTAATTAAGGACACTTCGTTAATTCCTATTCTTCACTCCATTCCTGATGCCCATTCACGACACTCTTTTGGTCATATTCCTCCTATAATCATCTATTTGGGCTAATATCTCTCTTATTACCTAGACATTCCTCCTTTTGACCACTCGAGAACCTCCCTAGTTCTTAGGATGCAATTGTCCTCTATTATTCCCCTCGCATGTATCCTTTCTTGGGGCATTGTCATTAACCCTTGTCATTAATTCAAATAGGTTTGAAATAAAAATTGATAATAAAAACATTACATTATGTTTCTATGATAAGTTAGCTTGTTTACTTTCTCGTATTGCATTGCATTATGTATGTTGCAAGGATTTAGGAATATTTTACTTTCTTGTATTGCATGGCATTTTGTATGTTGCATGGAGTTGGTGTTTTTAGCAATGGAAATTTGTTCGTATATGGATTTTCATGTCATACTACACTTTTGTTCATTCTTTTTAATAAGGACCGATGTTGAAGATCATTATTAATATGATGAAAAATAAAGTTGTTTCAAAGGCACCGGATGGTTGTTATCTCATTCTCCCTTCCTCATACTCATTTTATTCTATATCCCCTTTCTTTTCTTCTTCTTGACACTATTCTTTCTTTTGTTCTATTTTGGTCATATTTTTGATCGTCGATCGAGTTCTTCTATCGCATTATTGAAATCAAGGGGGCATCCTTCGTTCTACTCATTTTACTTCTATCCATTAATTTTTTTTACTTGTTTATGCTTTTCTACTATGTTTAACACCTAAAATATGCTTACACTTAGCATTTCCTCTAACTCAACCAATTAAGGACACTTCGTTAATTCCCTATTCTTCACTCCTTTCCCGGATGCCCATTCACGACACTCTTTCAATCATATTCCTCCTATAATCATCTATTTGGGCTAATATCTCTCTTATTACCTAGACATTCCTCCTTTTGATCACTCAGAACCTCCCTAGTTCTCAATGAATCAATTTTGTAGGTTTCCTAGGCTATCTATCAGTCACAAATGGTTAATCAGACTCTTGCTAACTCTCAATGAGTCTCTAATCACTTGCTAATCAAATTTAACTAGCCTAATCCTACCTTATCTAGTCTAAAGAATGTTTACTTAGCTCCTAATCCTAAATTAATTTTTAGACTTTAGTCCCACATGCACAATAATTCCAAACTCTTCCAAACCAATATCTATAAATACAAGCCTAAGTGCATCCCTTCAAACCATGAGTTTTCCTCCCTTAGCATAAACTATGCCATTTTAGGATATTGAGCTCTCTTCCATTATTTTTGAGCTATTTTCTCCACCATTGCACTATTCACTCAAGCTTTGAGTAAATGAGAGGAACCATATGGTCTTGTAGCCATTAATGGTGAGATCTCACTCTCAAATACCTTGAGAAACAACCAACAAATTTGATTTCTTAGAATCTAAACTAGGTTCACATTCATTAAGATTTCATGGAGTAGAGAGATATTTAGATATGTTAGGGTTTGAATGTTTGTTTCAAGTTTATATATGCATGTAAATAGATAGTTTATTATTTAGCTCTAATCTTATGGTCCATAGATGAGTTAGCAAAGATTTGATGTTCTTTAGCCTCATTCCATAGCTTTTACAACTCTTTGTTTTCACATTTCCCCAAACACTAACCATAATCCTATTGGTGATGGTGATACTAGAAGTTTCCTCTCGGTACATGTTGACTTTGGTGACGACAAAGTGGAGAGAAGGGAAACACACAATGGTCTTTACTGACGTAGAAGGATGATTACAAGAAAAATGAGGGAACCATCTCGGTGATGTGGCCAGCGAGAAAACTCGAGGACATGAAGGCTCTAAGTGGCAATAAGAAGAGGCATTTTGAAGGTAATTACTATTCATAGTGATGTCGAGAGTAGAGGTGATTTTTATGGAAACAACATTGTCTCTTGGAGTGCGATGACACAGGTGGGTGGAAGTTCATACACAAACTTTACTCTATGTCGTAGAGGTGTGTTCATGTCAAGAGGCATACTACAACTAACTCTTGGTAAGAGCACGCAAGAAGAAGATTAGCTTCTTTTAAAATCCATACAGTGGGTAAAGGTGGTGGGTTTTCTTATTTTTCTCCTTTATCCCTTGTTACCTCATTTCTTAAAAGCCTCTTCCATAAGATTCATCAATCCATAAAGGGGATGTGGACACTCTCATTGACTAGAGTAACTCGGGGGTGGGAGAGGGACTTAGAACAAGACATAATCCCTTGTTCCAATTAGATCCTTTAATGAGGTGTTGTAGGGGAGAAGGTACATCACACCAAGGTACCTGGTTGCAAATGCCCAAGTACCAATTTTGGTAATGAAGTGCTTGAAGGAATTGTTTAATCAAGATCAAGCCCTCATATGTAGATTCAATGGGTTGTATCCCAACCTTCATGTGCTCCATGAATGGATCTTAAAACATTGGCATGGTTTTCTTGAAGGAAGGTTAGATAGCTACCCTTGTGAAAATGAAATTTTTACTATTTTTTTCACTTCAATAGCTGATAAAGAAACCATCGATGAAAATATCTTTGCATGTCAATCCCAATATCATTTCATGAATCCCTAGTTCTCTTCTTTTAATCGCACCACTGAATATTTTTCGTAAAAACTACTTTGAATTAGATTATCATGCACCTTGAGCTACAATTTTGGGATCATTCAAATCTTATTTCCATTAGAAACACATTGGGAAATATTTTAAACATTGACTTCAACATGAGTGATTTTACCCATACAACGTATGCTTGAATTCTAGTTGAGCTTGATACCTTAAAGAACCTTTCATCTAACATTGAGCTAAAAGTTCAATATATATTTGGACCTAACTTATTGATAATGAAGGTTTTCCTTTCAGATGCAAAATATGTTTCACTTTGGAACAAATCATTTCTTATTATGTGATGGTAAAGTGTAATAATGGGAAAACTAATTGGTGGGAAGAAAATGCTCCCTTAGATCATTTCTCTCTTGCTAAGGTATATTTATACTCAAAAGAAAATATAGAAGCCTCGGTAGACTTGGTTAATGAAAATCCACTTAGATAAATCTTAATTGAAGGAATCAAAGAAAAATCTAATGTTGAAACCTAGGTTTATAAATTTGTTAAATCAAAATTCAATGAAGTTGCTAAGGTGAAATTTACTCTAAATGTTAGTGCATATCAACCAATTAAATATCTTAAAGTTATGCTTTATTGAGGATGTCACGAGACGGTTGAAAAATGGTGCATAAAGCAAGAAAAAAATCCTACAACAAATCTAGTTCTTCTATCGATCTTTTTTTTTTTTTTTTGGGGACGGGGGTAGGTGGGGAGGAGGGGTAGGTATCCTTCTTTTGTTTCTTATTGTGCTTAAGGTTTTATATCGGATTTCATGCCTTCTTTGTTCGTAGGTAGGATCCCAAAGACAAAAACCACCATTTACCCTTTATCTAAAAAATTCATGTTTTTATATTATACAAAAATTAAGGATCGTCTAATGAAATACATAGAAACTATAAAGAAAGCTTTGAAAAATAACAAAGTCAATTATCCGCATCTTTTCTCATTAAGTATTATTTCTTTTAGTTGTGTAAGTTATAATTTCGGTTTCATTGAAGACATTACATGAGACAAGTTAATGGTGTTGACTAAGAAACCCTTTTAGATGGTTCAAAAAGACACAAATCAATGTTATTCTTAATCTTCATACTATTTATTAGTAATTTCTCATGTTAATCAATACTTATTTCAATGTATCTATGAAATACCCACAAAATATTGTCTTCCTATTTTCTCCTTAATATGGAAAACATTTTAGTCACACCTTTTAGGTATATGTCAACATATCTTTTAAAATTTCTCACCTCTCAAAAATTAAACAATTATAAAACTAGACCAACCTATAAAAGGTAGCATATTAAAATCCATTGTAGTTCTAACTACGGTGCAAGTAAAAATAACCTCTATAAACCATGCAAAGGACACCTATATCTCTCCTAGATTTTATTATAAATCCTATTACTTAGCATATGAGGACCCACGAAGGGGTCCCACATTCCTCCTTCCACCTAAAAATTCTACATTTGTTATCGGGGTAAGTGCAGGAAGTTGATGGACAAATATAGGGTCATCCGTGGACGTCATATTGCAAAAAACATGAAATCTCAACTTGTAGGGATTATTAGCTATACACGCACTCTAAATTAGAAAAATTTATATAAATATGAATCGTAGAATTCAGAATCTAGTTTCTAAAATACTAATTTTTGTAAAAAATGGACAAGTTTAGCTATATTAAACACTTAAAATTATATGACTTTTTTTTTTTTTTTTTTGAAAAAACTTATAAGATTGTAGTCCGTTTGCCCGCATTTTGGATGACCAAATCTTATTTTTTTCCTTTGGTGAAACGTTAGATGTAGTTGTCTATCTTGGGATGGATTTTATTTTGTATTTTTTTTAGCAATATTTTTTTTTTTATGATTTTTTCCGTGAAAGTGGTCTGAAAATATTTAGAAAATGGAGCACTTTCCGTTTGCCCGCCATAACTATATCAAAAAATATCGAAATCAATTTTTTTTTTTTTAAGGTGTATAGAATTTGTCCACGCTTGGGATGGTATAAGTTTTATCATATTTTGATAAGCGAAACAAAAGTTACAGTCTTAAACGTAGACATGAACATTCACAGGAAAAAATGTCTTAAAGACCTATTGTTAGTAAGAAATTATAAAATGATATTTATCTTATTCTATTCACTTTAAAAATAATATTTCTACAAAGCTAAGAGTCTACCCTACGTGATGGCACCATTTTTGTGAAATGTTTTCAGTTTTTTAGCATGGTTCAAGTCTTTGGAAGAGTAGATTTGAGGTTTTTTGACCTTTTGCACTTCATAATGACCTTCCATAGCTTTGGTTGGGGAAAAACAAAGATTTTCCGAGGCTTAGGTTCGGCAGATAGATCCGTGATCACGGTTTTTTAACAATACCGCGAGCGCGATTTATAAAGCGTGCTCACGGTTTATAAAGCGCACTCTCGATTCATAAATCATATTTACACACATCCCAATGTTTGAATTACCATGTGATTTTTACTCTCTGACCTTACCGTATGAATTACTATGAAATTCTTGTCTTTTTCTAGGCACGTTTTTCTTATCACCGGAAGTAAAACATCATGGGAGACAAAAACAAAGTCAAAAAAGGAAGTCATTAAGTAAAAAACACCAAACGAATTAGAGGCCAACAAAATTGAAAATGCTAAGTGAATGCGGAAACTTCGTGAATCTAGAAGAGGTTCATCTTCAATCCCAACTATTGTAAGCAATGAAGAACTAGGTAATGTTTCTACTGTCAATGTTGAAGTTGAATTAAATACTCGTGATGAAGAAGTTTTTACTATCAATGTTGAAGAAGAATTAAATACTCATGATGTAGAAAATGTTGAAATTGAAGGAGACAATGAAAATGTGAATAAGGAAATTCATGTTGAAACTATAGACAAGCAAAATTTGACAAAAACACCTCCTAGGATTTTACATAAGAAACCTAATTTTTTTATTGAAATTGATGAAAACATTTTGAAACCAATGTCTGAAAAACTTTTTGAATGACAAATCAAGAAAAGCCACTAAAATTTGGGATAATCATTTTAAAATTTTAAATGATTCCCAAAGATGTCAGTTGTTGGTTAGTTTGATGAAATTGATTAAAATGAGACCTACATTAAACACCTTAGGATTGACAACATCTAATATACATGGTCAAACCTCTACAATTGTTGAAAACCTTCATGATGCATATCACACTATTGGTGTCAAGAGACGCACTAGGGATAGTAATATTGAGCGTCGTGTAGTTGCTTTCTAGTGTTGTAAGTGAATCAATAAAAAATAACGTTTGATTACGCAAACAAGTCGAATGTTGCAAGTTAATCGAAAAACTCTAATGAAAGCAATTGAAAGACGTAATATCCTTCAATCACTCAATAATGTCGATTTTTGGGCATTTTCTGCTAGAGCACCGCGTAAGGAAAAAAATAATTATGATGCTATAAGAGAAGTTGTTATTAAATTTTGGCATGATAACACTAGAGTTTCACCTAATACAAGAGATGTTATAAAACGGAGAGTTGGTTCTACTAATCGTGAACCACATCCAAAGCATTTCTTAGATATGACTCAAACTCAATTTTTTCGTAAGTTTGAACAAGAGAATCTGGAAATTAAAATTAGTCAACGTTTTTTTGAAATGTTGAAACCATTCTATGTGAAAATCAACCATGCTCACACCACTTGTTGTTGTAGGCAACATGTTGAATTTGCGATGCATTATGCTAAATTTTTACATATTCGTTCTATTTTTCATTCTGAAACTATGTTATCTGAATGTGGTGTTCAAGTTCCACCAATATCATCCAGGGATTTCATTCCTACTATATTTTTGAAAAAGAAGTTGGACAATTGTTTTATAGTCAGGATTGTTTAGATGGAAGTTGTAGTACATGCGGATTACCTAAATTGAAAAGTTGCATCCATGAGCAAATTAAAGGTACAATAGGACATAATTTAGTTGAATTTGATAAATATAAATCAGTTGCATACCAGTTGAAAGATGGAAAAGAGTCGAAACGGTGTGAGCTAGTTACGTATAAATGCCCATTTTTCAATTTGTGAGAAAATTTAAGGATGAAATTGTTTATGAGTATGCGAGGCATACACATAGAGCTCGACGGTTGGATGAACAATTCCAGCTATGCAAAGACACATTTCCTATTAGTACTATTTTTTTCAAAGTGGTCAATTTTTTGGAGAATTACACATCGAACCACAAATGGAGGTTCAATCGCAATATTACAACTCAGTACAAGTTGCCATTTTTGTGCATATAGCATTTCTACATTCTCCTGACAGTACAGAGAATGATCAAATTTTTTTAAGAGAGTACCACTTTTATATCAGTGATGATCGTACTCATTCTACTGAATTTGTGCAAGGGTGTTTCTAGTTATTTTATGGAAACTTGTCTGATAGGGACATCCAATTCAAACAACATTATATATGGTCAGATAATTACACGTCTCAATTTAAGAATACACGAATGTTTTATTGGATGATCAGAATGCATGTCAAGATGGGTGTGCAACATATTTGGAGTTTCACTGAGGCTGGACATGGAAAAGGAGAGCATGACGGTATAGGGGCATGTGTGAAAAGAGCTCTTGCAAGAGAAGAGTTGAAGTACAAAGATGGTGCTAAATTAAAAGATGCAAAGAGCATAGTGGAATGGTGTACTGACAACATGGCCCGAGGTTCTCAAGAAAATTCCACAGGTTTGTAGATATTTTATCTTCTATTTAGGCTAAATACATAGGATCTATAAATGTTAGCACGAAGGCCATCTATCTTCATAAGATTTTGACAAAGTTTTGTATTTAATCAAGGTAACCCATAGTCATCTTCTGAGGGAGCATTTTATCCATCCTTTCTTCTTTTCTCTAAATTAAAGGAGTTTTTCCCATTGGTTTTTCTCATGTTCTCTACTTTTGGAGAGTTTCATTGTAATTTGGGTAGCTCATATGGTCTTATTTCAAGGACCCTCATTTTTACCAACCTAAGCTACACTTCAGGGTGTTTTCGTGTAGGTATAGATTTTCCTTGTAATTATTTATTTCTTAGAATATTTCGTGTAGATATATCGTGACTCATCTTGCTTATATGTTCTTTGTTTCATAGGAGTTACTTGACTTTTTAGGAGTTATTTGTGTGGTGGTACTCCGAGACATGTAAAACCAATATATGATTACATACATGGCTAGTTATATCAAATGAATTGGCATTTCCTACTAGAAATAATATATAGGTTGAGTATAAGAAAGTGAAACTCATGTACAGAGGTCCAAGAATTAGAAACAAAGTGTAAAGAGATTTGTAACTAACCTGCGTAAAACTCATGTGAGGCGTGCCAGTAGCCTCAGTTCCCTGAGCAGATGATGACCCGCCAGGCTCCTGTGTATAAAAGAGAAAAATATTAATACATGTACAACATACACGTGAAACAAATTATAATAATAATCTAGTGCAATTAAATGATTTATTAAAAATGTAAGTTTGTACAACTTGAAACTTACGTTTGAAACACGCCCAGCCTGCAGTAGCTAGCATGTTGACACCTTGGATGTTTCCTTCACCGGCTCTTGCTATTTAAAATAAAATAAAAAATTAGTTTTTTACATGTATGTACATGACGTACAATCATATATATATATATATATATATAATATCTCAAACATGTGAATTAAACTATTGTACATATATATATTATTTAAATTTATTTAAAATTTACCTGTGAAAGACCAATATCAATGGCTCCAGCCCAAAAACATTCCCGGCATCTCATCTATAGAAAATAAATCATGTGAACCAGAAAATGATGTCTCGCCTGCAGTGCATACGGCACCACATGATCCACAGTGGTGTGGTGCACTAGAACTGTGCCTCCACCAACATCATCGAGATGCAATATGGGTGCTATGCTGGGTGAGAGTGTCAGTGAGCTCCCTCAATGCATGCAATGTATCAATCTCTACAACCTCCTTCATTGTAGGAGGGATAATCGAAGGCGTGGGGATTTTGGGGCATGGGGATCTTAGGGTGACCTATGCGTGCACCAGTGTCCTGTGTGAGACCACCTCCTTGACCAAAAAAGTCAGAAAAGTCAAAATAATTCGGGACCTCATTGAGCATGAACTCACAATATAATTTCTTCAAAAAGTAAAGAGGAACCTCATTGTTGTTGCATGGTGGATAATAAAAAACCATCCACCATCGGTCCCAAAAATTTTTTGATTCTATCATCATGGCACCAATGGATTGGGAACCGTTTGCAAGTAACTGCAGGGGGCATTGGTTCTAGGGTCGGTAAATAATGCACAAATGAGGTCTTTTCCAATTTTTTTGTCTTTGATGGCCGCATGGGATAGTTTATCCGCATACCACCACCTACAGTCACTTCTAAAGGTGTTCCATCTATGTATTTGGTTGGTTGCGGACTCGACTTCGCCAATCAATGTTTGCAATGTATTGGCTAAAGTCATGCGGGATGGATTTGTAGCATGATTTTGTCTTATAGTTTGAATTAGGTTCTCAATGACAATTTTATTTTCTTGGATTCTTCCAATGATATTATTTTACGTTCTTCTTTGGCTTAGTGGGACGAAGGAGCCACAGGAGGCGGATCTATGTTTGGAGGAGGGTTTTGAGGAATGTTTTGACGGTTTGCATGATTTCGAGCTTGCCGACCAACTGATAAAACAAGAAAATTGTATACATAAACAAACATTTCAAAAACCCATGAAAATGCAAAAAAAAAAACCTAAAATGCAAAAAAATGATTACAATCGAGGACTTACCTCCTCGTCTTGGCGGCATGGTTGAATCTATCGCTATCCAGAAGTCCGATGAGCAATTTTGAGATAGTATTGAAAGCGCGAGTGAAAATGTTTAGGAAAAGTCACGGTTCGAAATGAAAAATGAGGAAAATAATGAGTCGCGGGACTGTTAAATTTTGTCTCAGAGTTCCGCGATCGCGGTTTTAGGTTCGGTAATTACCGAACCTAGAATTCAAGAACCACGATCGCGGTTTTATGACCGCGATCACGGTTTTAAAACCGCGATCGCGGTACCTTTATTTCGGGTTTTTATGTCCACGGAATTGTCCACCAACTTCGTGCACTTACCCATCATTCTTTATGTATTCTCCATAGATACCAATAAAGTGAGCACATCTTTCCCCTACCTTTTCTTTGGTTTTTGGTAACATCAATTTTTTTTTTTATAGGAGCATCCAATATTACATGTAGTATTTATTCACAAAAGAAAAATTTATTAGAGTGAAGTAACTTCTAATTTGACCCATTTTCTCTAGGTGGAATTTTGTCAAATATTTTACATGCACATGTTATTATTTGGAGAATCTTAAACCAACTAAAAATAAATATTATTTTTTAATCATTTTATGAGGACATAGTGTAGAAAAAACTATTTGGTAAAGGAAGGCTAGGATAAGGAGTTACACATGTATGAAAATCAACAAAAAAACCCTCATGAGAGGACAAAAATGTTTATTGCAATGATTATTTAAATTTCTTAGTGAGGATGTGTTTTTGGATGAACAGGAGATGGGAAAAATGCAACCAAGAAATAGAGAGTGTCAGAACAAACAAATCACAAAAATTGAAATAATGTGAGGAAGAGGGAACTATCTAGGAGTTATTAGTTGAGAGGACTAAGACAATGAGGGAAGATATAATGACAAATTAGTGATAGGTTTTGAAAGACATAACCAAACAAAGAATGTTATATGTATTGTAAACATGTCTTCGGATGGTTATTTATACACATGAACCGACGATTACAACCAAGCAATTACATACAACACAACAAGTTAGTTTATAAACTAAAGTAATAACATAATGTATTAATTAATATAAAATCCCCATTTACTACATTTCCTTACAAATATACCTTGAAAATCACACAAATTACACCTTTCCAAGAGACTTGGTGTGTATATCACTACTTAAGAATCTATTGGGCAATAATTGAAGTGGGTCAAGTGTTTTAAGACTCATTCTCAAATTTAATAACATTCAAACTTAATGTGCTTAGTTATTTTATAGAAAATTGGATTCTTCATCTAAGCTTTAACACGCCTAATTGTCGCAATGAATTATGGGTGCATTTTCTTCAAGAATACCCTTATCTTTTAGTATGTAATGTAACCAAATAGTTTCACAAAAATATCCTTGTGCGGCGTGATACTCTAACTCAATGGATAAGATAGAAACATTAATTTTCCTCTTACTAATCCACAAGATAGGTCGATATTCGGGATGAAAAATATATCTTCTAGTTGATTCCCTATCTCATTAACTAAAAATAGGGTTTTGTACTTACTATTTTATGAGTTACTCGAAATAGAAATTGAATGCTATATTGACATGTTGAAACTAAGTATTGTACTTTAATATTTGAATATATAGGAAATTAGGAAATAAAAGGGATATGATATCTTGACCTCAAGTTGACTTACCTTGCAGTATATTGGAATGTAGAAGATTGGTATGTAGACTAGGCAAAAGTTTGTGACTAAATGGGATAGGGGAAGGGAAAAAGATGACTTGTTTGACTATACCGAGGTGTTGGGGATGATCTTTGGGAAACCCTAGGATAACTTAGTCTATAATATTCATGTTGTAGTCGCATAAAGTCTCGGGACTTGAGTGCGAATGTGTCGAACACCTCTGGAATACCTTTTCTCATGTTGTAAAAGTGTCGTACTATTATCACCTTTTTCACCGTAGATGATATATGAATATTTACATGCAAAACCCTATCCAAAGCATCAATTATTAAAAATACAAATGCATATGAATAGGTCAGACTAACCTCAGCTTCCAAACTAGTGGTCTTACAACTAAGCGTTGTACTAAATTTCAGACCCAATGTAGTTATATGTGCGTGTGTGTGTAATTTTGTGCCTAGGATTCCATAGCACTAATGACACGATAATAAAGGGCAATAACTAGATGTGAAATACATATAGTTGATGGAATGGAAAGAATACAACCCTTTCCCCCTATGCAATGTGTGATGCAAATGTAGAAGATGCCCAAATGCAGTCCCTTGCCTTAGTAGATAGCTACCCTTGATAGTGAGATGTCTTCCCATAATGTAGTGAGTATGTTATGTTTATATAGGGATATCTTGTTCAAATTTCAACACTAGTGACCTGAAACTGCCAACTATGACCTAGGGGAATACATGGGGTAACCGTTAAGACCGACCTCAAACAAATAAATTAAGACCAAAAATTACGACAACACGGTGCCTAAAATTATGGACTTGGGTGCCCTAGAGCACCCTAAAGTGCAACCATAGATGCCCCAAAGTAGACCTAAAGATATCAAATGAGAAAATTACGACACCTGAGACATCTTGAAAGATTCCTAAAACTATAGAGACAAATGACGACTGAACTAGACAAATAGCAATGACGCCTAACACACTGACAACAAGACTCAGTGATGGGTCATTAGTGAATACTTTTACTACGCAAGATCCATATACAAAATAACATACCCGACGGTATTAATGTAATAGTAAGTACGTGATTTTGTGACTACATTTTTCCCCACTTTATGTTGGTGAGCAGAAATCTCATTAACATAAAGTAGATAGAGATGTGTACCTAAGAAAAAACTAGAGAAGCCCAAGCCCTAGAAGAACGTGCATGATTTGTAGTATAAGCATGTGGATAGAACTAGAAAAGTTTTCCGAACAATGGATCACCGAGTTGATCCATACAACATATATAAAAGTGTAAAATTTTGTGATGACGCATGAAAAATAAAAATTATTATTAGGATATAGGATTATTTCGAATGCGGTTGAATAGGTTGGTAGGGAGTGATTAGTTCCCAACTTGAATGCTTGTATATGAATGGAATAATTGAAGGATTTGGGCATCCTACCACTAGAGGAAGAGTGTAGAAAGAAAAGTGTGTTATTCTCCAAGATCTAACTACATCCTCAAGATCTAGCTATTGCAGATGGAATGAGATCAAAATGGGGATATTTTTCGATTCAAATGATTTTTACTAAACTATTGACCCATGTAGGAGTGATAAAGGGAAGGAACTATTCCCCCACTTTGTCACCACAATGTAAAGGCTTCTAAGTTAGGTAATCTAGAAGTGAACATGATAGAGAATGAGATGGATTTCATGTTAGGTCGTCAAGAAGAAAATGTAGAATGAATGAGATGGATTCTCGGTTAGGTCATCTCGAAGTGAACGCGGAATGAAGGAGATGGCTTCAAAGGTAGGTCATCTGGAAGTGAATGCAAAATGAATGAGATAGCTTCCAAGTTAGGTCATTTGAAAGTGAACACAATAGAGAATGAGATGGCCTCCAAGATGGGTCTTCTTGAAGCGCACCGTATAGAAATAGATAGGTTCTAAGCTAGGTTATTAAGAAGCAAATGTAGACGAGAGAGATGTCTTCTAAGTTGGCTCATCTCAAAGTGGGTGCCGAATATAGAATCAAATCCCAAGTTAGGTCATCTAGGAAAAAAGTGGTGAATTATCTCCCAAGTTAGGTCATTTGGGAGACCACTTGTAGATTTTAATGATTTGATTTGAACGCGTTGTATTTTATTAGTTGATTGATTTTTTAGGTTGCTTACTCATGGAGATGTTTTTTTGCTAATTCCCCTGCATTAGCTCATTAGGGGATAGTTGTTATAAATTGTTGGGATTTCACATAAAAGTATTTTTAGTCACTTATTTCTCCCAAGCTAGGTGATTAGGGGAATTGATAGGTTATATAGTGTGTGATCGTGTTTAGAAAATGTTCAATGATTGTTTCCCCCAAGTTAGGTCATTAAGGGATATTGATTGTGAAATGTTGTGGTATAAATTGCATGGTGTTAAATTATTGATGTTTGAATGCATGGTATTGTAAGGAGGATTATACAGGGACCCATAGTAATATGCCCTTCCATTTCGGTTAAAGAGGTAATGATGAGAAGAATGAACTCTAAGCCAAAAGTAACGACAAGAGGTTACGATGCGGATCCGGTAAATATTAAAGTGTGATGAAGATAGATAATGTGTGGAAACATGTACTATACGGTGGTAGGTAGAATTATAAAAAGAACGCCAAAAATGGTTATAAATCGAGTGAAAATTCTCAAGATATAACCAAAATGGTGTAGAGTGTATTAGTTACGGTAGTAAGTGCAAAATATGAACCATAGTAAAGGTGGAATTTGAAATGTGCTTATAAATAGTAAAGTGAAAAGGTAACTTATCACTTCATTTGTCTTTTTGTGAGAGTTTAAGAGTTTGTTTAGAGTGAGTAGAGATGCTTATAGTGAGACAGATTACTTCTCTAGCTAGTTTGAATGATCGGTGACTCTATAACATCAAATCTTACTGACGAGTTGGTAATCGCCTTATTTCTACGAAATGTAAGGTGTACTAGGTAGTTTAGGTGAAGTTTTGAAAAAAATTCTCAACATTTAGGACCCGAAAAGAGCGGTGAGGGTGCTAGTGACCCTTGGGATTGGAGTACCTAGAACTGGGTGGTAGTGTCTTGCTCTGGGCGCCCAAAGTGTTGCATCAAGGCACTCTAGACCATAAATTTTTGTTTTTGTGAATAATGCTAGGGAATATGTTTATAGCATGTTGAAATTTTTATTTGAGTATATACGATTTTGTGACACTTGCATTTGTTTTTGTTTATTGTTGTGCATAGGGATATCTACTCGAGTGAGTTCCATGGTGGGCATCACTTGAGCATTTACTGGATTGGGTTTGTCAAGTTACGAGTGGGATGTGTTTGATCATGCCGACATATGGCATATAGCATGGATGGGGGATTTGCCCCATAATATTCCCATGTTGACTACATTATGCGAGATATGGTTTCATGATAAATGCACATTTTGGTTTCCCATAAGGGAGATGATGGTGACATTGGAGGATGTATATCACACATAGCGATTGCCGGTGGTTAGAGACAGTATGAGTTATGGCGGTAGTGGATATGGAGTGCCAAATGTGCTTGCTAGATGGTATTTTTCAGTGGGGAAGGTACCAGGCCAAGGCACATATCAATTTGGATGTGATACTATAGTTAAGGGTTCCGTAGTTCTGCAATTTCATTGCGGTGGCGATAGCGTCATGTATAATGGTTGAGGGAGGGGGTGTCAACATCTTAGAT
Organism: Taxus wallichiana var. yunnanensis; assembly: GCA_018340775.1. Classification (NCBI taxonomy): domain Eukaryota; kingdom Viridiplantae; phylum Streptophyta; class Pinopsida; order Cupressales; family Taxaceae; genus Taxus; species Taxus wallichiana. Next base: position 618,576,354 of record CM031236.1, read on the forward strand.
AAGATGCATAACATATGTCAACATATAGAGGACGATGGGATGAGATACACGTGGGAACAGTGTCTCTTGGCCCATTTGTACATGGACATGTATTGATTCACACAAGATTAGCATGGTGGGGGTATAGGGGTTACCACACTTCTACATGTATGGGCCTCTAACCATATAGCCATGTTAAGACCACTTGTAGGGCCATGAGGAGAGTTGGGCTTATCCGGAGATATTTTCTCGATGTTGGGTGGATATCCATAGCAGAATATGGACATGTATAGTTTTAGAGACCTCATAGATAGGATGTGGCCGAGTCCATTATATAGAGGCCAAATCGAGATTATGGCGGATGACCTTAGCATGCTAAAAGTTGGACTATATTCGGAGGACTATGTGGTGGAGGACTGATTTCCATTAGTGGCTGAGTTGTTTTAGGTAGAGAGGGTGTCGTGATAATTTGGTATCGCTCGGGATGTGCCCCCTGCAACCATATATATGGTTACGTGCTATTAGGGCTCCTAGGAGGGCAGGTGCTAGGCCAGGACCCATAAGCGAGTAAGTGCTACCACCAAGGAAAGATGTAGTAGACCAAGTGACAAGAATGGTAGATGGTGATGATGCAGGGTACACAAAGGACTATCAAGCATGGTGGGTAGTGCATCAGTTGGTACTACTATATCCAATGTTTTTGAGTTCTATTGAGTTTCCATTAGGAGGAGCGGATAATGGAGGTATCCCCGACCCTATGGTGGTGGCGGTGGCAGATCATAAGTATTTTTCATGTTTTTATTATGGTTAATGAATTGTCGATGTTGTGTTGTACATGTTTGACTAACATGAGGTTGTATTTTGTGTACATTGGAGCTGCTTATTTGTCTTTGATAGTGGACACGTCGATTAGCACATTTACGAGGATTGTGCCTAGTGATTTGCTATGCGGAGGGATAATAGAGTGTATGGAAAAAATTGTAGGTGAGCAAGCCCATTTGTTTGAGCCAAGAGTAGCCATAAATGCTTGATGACATGCACAGTGTTTCTTAGCGAGAGGGACGAGGCATGTGAGGAGACTCAACATGCCCGAGAGGTAGTAGGTGGTGGTCCCTTGGCCCAAGACGTGTTCGTGCTATAGATCTACTCCGATGCAGGTGGCTTCCGTTGAGAAGCGTAGACATGTCGAAGGAATGGTTTTAGGAAGATAGGAATCCTCTACCCCAAGATAGGTGAGGATAGAATCATCATCCACACGGATGGGCCGGTGTTGATAGTAGGAGAGTCGTCTCCAACTATTTCAGGAAAAATTAACGGTATGGAAGCGGACTTGTCATTAGTCTTATAGGTTAGTGGCCCTAAGGAAATGGTATTGACTAAAAAAAAGTTAGACGGATGGAAATGGCATCATCCACATCAAGTGATGCTTCTGACCTAGCGGGAGAAGATGGTTCCTCAATAGGAAGAGGCTCATTGAGAATAGTGATGGTGGCTTTTGAAAGAGGTTTAAATCCTAAACCAAATTTTTGATGTGGCTTGAGAGTTGGAATGGATGTGAGGTCATGCACACCTTGTTCATATTTTCCCAAGCCAAAGCCCTTCCACGCGCATCGATATAAATAAGTTTTTGCAAACGTGGGATTCTGTAGACAATCGAATCCTACTGAATAGGGCTTGGCCCTAGGAGGAGAATCCAGGTGATAGTGAGGTGTATCAAGACCACCGTAGATGAAATTAGTCTGTTGATTGGGTAGACCAATGGTGATGACGCTACCAAGACCTGGCTGATATTCAGGTTGTTTGTCTGGTCTACCATACTCGTTAGGTTTGAGATGGGCATCAAAAGAAAGGAGAGGAAGCTCTCCTAGTGAGAAACGCTGCAATGTCTCTTCTAGATTTTGTAAGTCTGGTAGTTTAGTTGCAGGTATGGAAGAGGATGAGGCCTTGTCAGGAGAACAAGCATTCTCCTTTAGAGGGGCAGACCCTGTGGTCATGTCGCATTGTGTGGAAGGAAAAGGATCTCCTGGATGAGTATAGATTTTTCCCTCATATTGATATTTTAAGCATCGATGGAGGGTGGATGGGACACAATGCATTGCACGAATCCAGGAGCATCCGAGGATCATATTGTAGTGGAATTTCCCTTCAACAATGTAAAAGAGTTCGTGAAGCAGCTTCTTACCTACTCGAATGGCGGGACCACGGTTCTTAAGTAATCGCTAGCTGATCGTTAAATGATCAAAGAGCGAAAGGCGGGGGTGACACTACGTTCTTCGGTAACTTAAGTTGCTCGAATGTGTGCGAGGAGATGACGTTGAGTGCAGCACCACTGTCAATCATAGTGCATTTTAGCGTAGTGTTGTTGATTTGGACCGTGATAAAGAGGGGAGCCTCCAAATCCTCGGAAGAAAGGGAAGGAATTTCTGAATCTTCAAAAGAAATGGTGGTTGATGGTCTATTCAATCCAACAACCATCTCAAAAGGCTGGGGTTCATCTGAATTCACAGCGATGCGACACAAATTATCAATTAGAGCTTGGCGATGTTGCGGAGAAGATTGAATGAGGTCAAAAAGAGACATTTTGACCGGAGCCTGGGTGAGTTGTTTCATAACACTCTCCTCAACTGACACGGGAATTTGAGCCCGAGGTGCAGCACGAATAGAAACCCAAGGTCTCGAGGCTGATGAAGAAGGAAGAGCTCCTTCGGGGTGCGAAATGACAACCCATGGTCGAGATGTTGTGGATGATGATGGATTATCATACTGTTGGGTTCTAGTGGCGATATGAATTGTGTCGATTTGAGAAGGCGAAGATCATCTGGAGTGGAATCACTAGAAGTAGATGTCTGAATAGATCTGTTGAGGCTCGAGATGGAGCTAAGATGACGGGAGATATCTCTGCTCCTCCTCCTCTTCTCTGGCAAAATATCACTTTCTTCCAAGAGGTTGTTAACGATGGATTGGAGAGCTTTACATCCCTCGGTGTCATGACCCGGAGTATGGTGGTAAGCACAAATCAAATCAGAGTTAAACCAGGAAGGTTTTACTCCTTTAGGGTTATAGGGTTTAATCGGAGGAAGAGATATGGATGAAGATTGGATAAGTTGGTGGAGGATTTCAGTATAGAATCCGGTAGACAAAGATGAGGACAGAGATGATGAAGGCGCCTCTTTTACTTTAATAGACTGCCGAGGTAAAAGAACATGCATGTTAGGTTTGACAGTCTCTTTAGGGATCATCTTATTTTTTTGGACATCTGGAGGAGCAGCTTTGGGCACTTGAGATGGAAGTAAGTGAGACATGATTGATTTCGATGGAGGAGGAGCCCCTAAAATAGATTTTGAAGATGATGGGGATGTGACAAGTGTTGTGGTCTTCAGAGATAAGGGAGGCTGCTTGGTCGAAACTAATGATGATTTAGATAATGTCGATTTAGATGAGGGAGGAGCTCCCAAAGTAGGTTTGGTTGGAGGAACAGAGGGTGCCCTGGTTTTTGGTAACGAAGATGATGATTCTGATAAAAGAGGTGACGTCTTTCTAGTAGGTAAGTCCACTTTTCGAGGTGCTGGTGAAGAATGTGTTGTAGAAGAAGATGATGGTTTTGATAAGTTTGCAGAAGAAGACGCCTTCTCAGCGGACAAATCCAATCTTTTATGAGGCGCAGAGAGATTTTTGTGGGAAAGCACCAAGAGTCTTGATGGTTTGAAATATGGGCTTTCCTTTTTCAGGGATGGTGAAAATTTCAACCACATAAGGTGATTGTAACCTTTTTGGGGGAAGAAAATGGGGAGGTACTGATGACGCAACATTAGATTTTGGTTGTCTCGGTCTCAGTTCAGGAACCGAGCATATAGGTGTCGGTGCTACTTCTTTAGATTTTCCCTTAATAGGAAAAGTAGCATCGGTGATGGAAGAAGTGAGTGATGAAGCAGCAGTTCCTTGCGAGGGAACTACTGCACAATGCGATAATTGTGGTGAGGCTACTGTAGGAAAGGAAACAGAAGAGTCAAAATCGAAGACGCTTCCGTCGAAGTTGGTACAACTATAGGTATGTTCACCAATGGCATAGTCGCAACAAAAATGGGAGAAACAAAAGTAGATGTATCTGCGGTGGAAACTCGAAGGGATGTAATTGCCTCGAGCATTGAAAGAATGTCTGACAATGAGACAGATGAGGATGATACTGTCTCGGGTATGGACGAAAGATCAAACAAAGAAGCAGAGAGAGGTGAATCCGTATCTAACAATGTTGGAATATTCAAAGACGGGCTATCTGAAGATGGTGGAATCCCAATGATTAACGAAGCGGAAGGAGGTTCTGATTTGGTCGATGTGTTCGCAGATGGCTTAGGTTTAGAAGAAGATTCTTCAGTAGAGATGAAGCTGATAGTATGAGTGTTTGGTTTTTGAGACTCTGAAGCATCATGGTTTGGGGAATGATTGGGAAAAGGTTGTTTAAAAACATCAAGCGCTTGATTTGGGGGAGCATTTGGGTTATCCAGAATGAGCTCGCCTTTATCAATGAATTTTTGGACAAGATTTTTGAAGGTCTGACATCTTTCAATGTCATGACCTTTTGTTCTATGATAATGACGAAGTCATTTTCCCTATACCAGAATGGGCGTTCTTGGCTTTCATCAACATTCCTAATGGGGGGAAGTTCGATCATGTGAACTTCCAACATTTTTTCCAAGATAGAAGCATATGATTCCCCCAATGAAGTGAAAGATCGAGATGACGAGGATCCTTTTCGAGAAGATGAGGAGTCTCTCCATGGTGTTTGATTAGAAGTGTTATCGACTCGTGATGTTTTTAATACAATAGCGTTGGTGGATCCCTGATTCTTGTCTTTAGAAGTGGAAGGGTTTGATTTGGTAAACCGAGAAAAATCTGGTTTAGATTTAGAGTGAAGTTTTAACTTCCCTTGTTCAATGGCGTGAGACTCAAGTTTGCGTGCCATCGTAAAGGCTTCTTCAAATGTATGAAAGGTCTGAATCCTTAAAGTGGAAGAAATATGATTAGCACAAGATCGAGTAAAGAACTCGATCTGTTGGGATTGAGGAAGGAGAAAGATAATTGGTTTATTATCCCTCTCCAACGAGTGACAAAGTCTGTAATAGAGATCATCATCGAATTGATGAATGTTATAAAGATCTGTAATCGAGATCTTATGCGTGATACTTATTGAAATGTTTTCAACAAACATCTCAAGGCCAATTGAGAGAAAGAAAATGAGGAATGTTGGGAATGTTATTATACCAGTCTAAAGCAGGTCCTGCGAGAGACATAGGGAAAGTACGAAGCATAAGCTCCTGATCCTAGACTATAAGATAGCAAGCATGTTTGAATGCTCGCAGATGCTGTTGAGGGTCCTCTCAACTATGAAATTTTGAAAATTTAGGAAGTTCCCATTGGGGAGGATAAGGCTTAAAAGCCACTGATGGGTGAATGGGTTCATTACACACTTCTTCAAAAGAGTATGAAGGACGAGCCCCTTTGGTGGAGGCTTCTAAGTCTGTAATTTTCTTGAAAAGAATTTGGACCATGTCAGATTGAGGAGGCATGTTGGCATGTCCTACATAAGAAGCAAATGGTGGATGTTGTTGAGGTGTCAACGGGGGATTCATCTATTGATTGATAGGATGATAAGAGGAGTAACCAGGCGTTCTGGGTGATGCCTAGTGTGGTATTTGTTGTGAAGGAGCCTGTGTATAGACAGGCTGTGAGATGATGAGTGGTTGAGAAAAAGAAGGTTGGATGATAGACAGAGCCTGTGGTTGGTGGACTCCTATGCTTGTTGACTGAATCGGAATGGATTGAGGAACATGGGTGCTGATTTGATTGGACATGGTGGGGAATAAGGTTTGAAAGAGGCTTTTTACTGCTGGATTAGTTATTAAGGGTGCTGACGCTAGAGGATGGGCGAAGGTCACTGTTGCTGGAACATTGGAAGAAAAACCAACTGGAGGATGAGAAACAGGAACCAACTGACTCGTTGAAGGAGGTTGACTCATAAAGAAGTACTAACCCTGGGACGCAATGGACGGCATAGATGAATTAACAACAATCTGTGGGTGCGTAGACGCGCCCATTATAGCCAGAGAAGAGGACTTCTCAGAAGTAGGTTGTGGAATAGTCGAGGTAACTGCGGCATTGGGAATGGGCAAGACTATTTGAGAACTAGTCGACATGGTCGGTGGAAGAGAAAAAGGAGGCACAGGTGCGCCACCCTCCTCCGTGGTTCAAGGTGAAAAAAAGGATGCTAACTGTTCTACAAAATCCTGGGATGGTTCACGAGGATAATCGTAAACTTGTTGGATTGGTGGTCCCTGATCAGATATTCGAATAGACTTGTGTACTAGGTAGTCCATAAGGGCTACCGGATTGCGATCAAGGAGCGCCTAAAATTTAGGATCCCCACGAGGAACATACTCCATATCAGAAGCGGATGATATTTCTGAAGGACTAGGGGTAGCTGGACGTGATGGGGTTGCTTTGGCCTGATAAAAAGGATTATATGACCAGGATGGGGAACCAACTAACAGTGGTCCCGAGGAAGACCCAGGGGGTGCCGAAACATCCACACTAGTGGTGATCTCGGAGGAAGAAGGGGCCAGTTGAGCCATTCTTCTAGATTGTAATCGAGTGATGACCGTCATAAACAAACAAAATATAGAAAAAGAAGATTGACCTAACTAATGCACAGACAATTCAAGCAGCGTAGGTGATTATCTCTTTTAAATTTTTATGCTTTTAAGAAAGAAAATGTTAGGGAAGGATTTTTAGAACAGGAACTACTCAAATAGCCAAACTAAGGATGGTTTGGGGAATGTTTGGTGAGGAGTCCCGAAGGCACTTCAGTAAAATAACGGTACGTGGCTTGATATAGGGGCCTACCCTGCACTTCACACACCGCTGCGATAAGGGAGTCGGGTGCTTTGCCAATATATACGAGAACTTCCGTGAATTTATAAGCGCGGCTTTGAGTACTGTATAGGCTCTTCCCCTTGGATATCACTTCCAAGTAGGCAAGGCCAGGGGAGGAATTCTTGTTTAAATGCTTTATACCTAGTGATTTTGGCTTTGTGTGCAAGGGTGAAAAATAAAAATCAAATAGTGTCACTACCGATTTTGATCAATTTTCCAACCTAATTAAAACTAGATGAAAAACATACAACAGAAATGACAAAGAAAGAGTTCTTTTTAAGCACTTAAAAATGAAGTGTTTGATTTCGATGAAGACAAGTCAAATAGATTCTTTCCCAAATGCGATTAAATTCTTTTTAAGCACCAAAATCGAAATGTTCGAATGTGATAGAAAACAAACAAACAAAGTCTCTCTCTTTTTTTTTTTAGTTCCTAACAAAAAAGGAAAACACCGTAAAAGAGAAATACCTGTAGATTTAGCTCTCCAAGGTGTGTGGACTTCAAAAAGTGTGTTGTTGAGCTCTTCCCCTCGAACAATCCCACGAACAAGCAAAGTGCTCCAAGAAAAGGTTAAGCAAACACACAAACCAACCCAGAAAGATATATCCAGATAATAGCAAAATGAAAAATTTCTATTTAAGGGACTAGAAAAATTTCAAAGAAATAACAATTTTGCATAAAGAGATGGATCAAACATGCAATCTTGAAATCCAAATGAAATATTTACTAATTTTATAAATAGAAATTGGAATTGAGATTTGCAAAAAAAGAAAGGACCTAACTTTGCAAATTCAGAAATGAAAGAAGCAAGACTGAAACGATGAAAGGAAATGCTTAAGCAGAACTGATAAAAATCAGTGAAGAAAAAGAACAAAGCTCAAAACTAGAAAAGAGATGAACTTACCAATAAGGGACTTTGGTTGGGTCCCACCGGGATGCCAGAATGTAGATCAAGAATTTCGTGCTTGTTACCTGTCCAAGTTAATGTACCAAACTAAACACAAAAGCCTTGAAAAACTCAAATAAAATCGATACCTGATGGACAAGATCCGAAGATGTAGACGGATAAGGAAGCCGATGTAGATAAGACGGGCGCACACGAGTGATCCTACACAAGAGATCCAAGAAACTGCGGAGACACCGATGCTTGTGAGACAAAAAAAATCACGTTAAAGATATTTAGGTGGACTACCCGAGAAGTAGGTCCGGGAGCGATAAGCTCCTCGGCGAGATGTCACCCACGTTTTCAATTAAGTAAAGAAGTATACATGATAAAAGATGTAAGAAAAGGACTAGATTTTCGATTAAAGTAATAAACGAATCTAAATAGCGGATGGAAAGTAACAAGAAAATAGGAAGCGTGAAAACAATGCTAGATTTGTGTTACCTGAGTTCTTTTACCTGTCTGTAGGATGATCGGCATCAATTATGTAAAATCAACGCGTCGATTGGTTAAGATCAGCGTCGACTTGTTTAGATCGGTGTCGATCCGAGACACACTGCAAGAAAACTTGGGAAACAGAAACGAAGGCAAGATCGTCAACGTCCGCTGGATCTGCAGAAGTCGTAGAGATACTGGAAAGGCTCCACCTTTGGATGCAGGAACAGAGTCACCGAAAATCAATGGAGACTCGCGATATCGATGTGGTAAGGGCAGAGTAACGGTGCTCCTCTCAGGGATTGATTTGGATAGGATTTTCTCTCACTTGATAGATGATGTTCAGACTAGATGCTCGAAACTCTCTCGCTCTCTCTGTCTAACTCACAATCAGTGTCTAACCAGAACTGAGTTTTGGGCTTCTATTTGTAATCGGTGCCGACCGAGATTAAATCGGTGCCGTTCCAAAAAATCGGCATCGACCGAGTACCAGTCGGCGCCGATCATGGAACAGACTCCCGAAATGGCCAAAAGGAGCAATTTCTGGAAAGATGAGAGTGATCCCTCCACCTCAAATATGGGAAATATCCCACTGCTTGGTTTGGGAGGAGGAGAAATAGGGGGGATATATGGATAGAATAGATATGGGGTAGATAAGTGGTTAGGATACATGTAAAAAGGTGTAATTAAATAGTTAATATTTAATTACTCATGGGTAAAACATAATGGGGTGAATTAAACTTAGGATAGGTGTTTAAATCACCAATTGAATAATACCCCAAGGGGGCAGTGGTAATGCAAACGTGCCCCAGGTTACCCAAGAGGGTAAATGAATGTTAGGGACACGAAATTGGGTAACCAATTTTAGGTGTCTACACGTGCAATATGTAGATCTATAGTGTGAGTTCTTAGATCGAGTATGGATATTTCTATTTTATGCGGGCGGTGGAGAATTTTCGGGTTGCAAAATGCGGCATCGTATTGGTAAAGAGGCATCTAGTTTTAGGGCTCTCGTAGTACATGAGAGTGATAGTGATGATGAGGTTTGATAGTGATGATTGTATATGATGTAGGGGCCCTTACCCTCGGTGATGAAACATATTTTTGGGATGATGATTGTATGAGAAAAATATGAATGGACATTCATTTTTGATATATATATATATATATATATATATATATATGTATATGAGGTCGATGTTGATATGTGTTGTCATTATGATAGAATAGATATCATATGGTTATATTGTTTCTATCCTAACATGTGTATTGTATTGTATGTGATGAATGATGATGTTAGTAATGGTAGATAAAATATGTATGGTGAATGATGTAGTAGATAACTAATGTAATAGATGAAATATGAGATGAGTAAATTGTGTAGCATGTAGGTAATGTAATGGTGATAGTAAAATAAATGTGGAAATAATTAAATATAACATAATGAATATGTGAAAGTGTAATGTAATAGGGTAAAGTGATGAAAATATGAGGGGGATACTAACGATGCCCCCTAGCATGTGGATGAATAGGCTCATGTAATAAGACCCCTCAACAGTCAAGTATGAGCCACATAAGCAAGAGTGCATCATCGGGAAATGATTGAGGTGTGCTAGATGAATGACGGAGTGCGTGATGAAAGGTTCTTAACACTAAACTATCAACAGCACATTTGTGTAAGAACCATAAGAACAAAAGTGTGTCATTGGAGGATAAGGTGATAAAGATCACCTACCAACGACTAGGATGACAGGGAGGATGCGGGCGTATGGAGTGGATGGAGCATGAGTGTATGAACCGAAGTGCATGTCATATGGAGTGACCATGGGATATGTAGAGACTAGTCGAAACCCATGGGATGTATGTGATGGATAGTGCAAATGAGGTAGATGAAGTGAATATAGAGGTGGAAGCAATGGGGCTGGTGGATAACGTGCATGAAATGGTGGTGAATCGGATGGAGAATACTAGGGGGTGTATGCCTACATTTTCATGGTGAAGGAGATAATGATTACTCATGAGATGCAAAAGATATGACACCAGTGTCCTCTAATTTTTGTAACCTCTCACATAAAGCAAGACAATCATTTTCACAATGGCCACTAATACAATGGTAATTACAGTAATATTGATCATGTTGGCATTGTAAATGGTGTGGAGGGTGGTGTTGGTTGGAAGGAAGCTGAATTAATCACTCATCAAGTAATATATGCAACACATCATGAGGTCAAGCATTAGGTGAAAAACACATAGGCTCACGGTACTGAGGTGAAGCAATAGTAGTAAGTGGTCAAAGAGCTAGAGAGGCATGGGTAGGAGGTGGAGGAGGGAAAGAGGTTGTTTCTTTCACACTTTGGATTGAGATACGAAATGCTTTTTGTTTTTGCTTAGAGGTGGAGTAGGTGTGGTGGGTTTTTTTGGATTTTAGCCAAAGGTTAGGGTTCTTGAGGATGGTCAAATCGAAGGTGTATGTTGAATAGCAAAGGATATAGGAAGTGGAGAAATGTGATAAGGTTGTACTTTAGAGGAGAAGCAAAAATCATGTTCTAGGTCGATAACTTTGTAACACAAAAGTATAAAAGACTCACAAGTATCATATTGTAAGCGTTACTTTAGAGGAGGAATAAGACCACGAAAAAGATGAACTGCTTCTCTAGGTCACTAGGGTGAAAGATAAGTTGATGTATACATGCATTAAAGAGTAAGATGTAATATTAGATTTGGAAGAGCCCGATACAAAGTAGGAATGTGATCATATGTGACCCTAGGACCATTATTGATAATAAATATTTGAAGGAAGGAATCCTTCATGTCATAAAAAGTGTTAATAGAACCAGAAGGAAGATGGGTGTACCAATGAAGTGCATCAGCAACTAAAGTAAATAGTAAGGACTTAAGAAAGTTTTTATCATTGGAATAAGAGGACATAAGAGTTTATTTATGTGTAATATTGGCATGAGGGTCACCGGTACCATCGAAGCATGTAAATGTGGGCATGATGAAATCCTTAGGAAAGGCCAAATTATGGATTTTTTTAGGAACTAGATTACCATGCAAGGAATTGTTGTCGATAGATGCATAGTAAGCCCTACTTTCTAAGGTGAGGGAATGAACCCGAGACACAATTTGACATATGACATGCATGATATATAGGATGTATTGTGATAGAATAGAGGAAGATGGAAACAATGTATTAAGAGTCATAAGCTTCAAATTATGTGTGATCATGGGTATATCAAGAGGTGAGATAACATCAAGATTCATGGGGAGTGTGTGTCAAAGGAGCTACATAAGATGATGAAGGGGAATTTTCACAAACACTATGTTGGCATGTGTGTCTAGCACTCCCCATGAATTTCATGACATGGACTAATTGCCTCTCGTAGATCCTAACTATGGCAATTGTATCGGAGACTAACACCTATGGGTTTTGGTCTAACGGAAATCGTGGTCCAACAAATGGTATCAGAGCGATAGGTCTCAAGTTCAAAACTCACTTAGGTAATGTTGAGGGGGAGATTGTTGGTATGTGTGTCTAGCACTCCCCATGAATTTTGTGACATGGACTAACCACCTCTCGTAGATCCTAACTCTAGAAATTGTATCAGAGACTAACACCTATGGGTTTTGGTCTAACGGTAATCGTGGTCTAACACACTATGAGAAGCAAAGTGTGGTATGGGTGAAGGGGTGAAATGTGTAAGGAGGATTTGACTATAGGTGAAGTGGAAGAAGGAAGCATGGATAAAGGAGAAACAAAATGAGAAGAAACAATAGAAGGAATAGGTTCATGCATGATGGTAGAACCAATCTCAGGAGAAGAGGAAGATAGAATAGATGAAGGACTCTCATCAATGGAGAAATAATGAGACTTCATTGGAAGGAGAGACAGAGTAATATGGTTAATGTCAGCCAGAACAACACTATCAACAGGATCATCAATGTAATAATAACTTGCTGATGAGCTAGAATGGGAGGTTGGAGAATCACAATGAGAAGTGGCAGAGACACGGAGTAGCTATAGGAATGGTTGAAGAATAAGTAGGATGCATACTAGAGTGTGAATCAATGCGTAATAAGTAATCAATAATAGAAGGATCTAAAACATTAGGTGACATGTGAGAAGAAAAATTAAAAGGACCATAAACAATTGGATAGCATGGCGTACAATGAGTAAAATCAACAAGATCATTAATGAGGCATATGCCTATAGGAAAATCAACAGGGTTTGTAGGTACTAATGCTTGTCCCCTAAGGAGTGCTTGTTGAGTAATTTCAAGTGGTGTATCTAAGGGTTTATTATATAAATATGTAAGCTTATCTATGGTAGACTCATCGTAAACAAGATTAATACTCAAATGTGACATGATGAAAAAGAAGAAATAATGATCAAGGAGAAAGCGAGGATCCAATGCAAAGTATTCAAAATGTGGGGTTCACTAAAATGATTAACTAAAAATAGGGTTTTCTTTACTATTTTATGAGTTAATCTAAATAGAAATTGAATGCTATATTGAAATGCTGAAACTAAGTATTGTACTTTAATATTTGACTATATTGGAAAATAAAAAATATGAAGGATATGATACTAACCTAGATTTAACTTACCTCATAGTATGTTGGATTGTAGCAGTAGATTTATATGCGAGACTTAGAAAGCTATGAATGAATGTCCTCTGGAAGGGTGAAGCTAACTTTTTGACTATATTGATGTGCCCAGGATGATCTTGGGGCACTCTAGGGCACCTAGTCTATAATCTGGCAATGTAGAGTCCAAAAATCTCACGATCTGAATATGATAGTGTCGTAACACCTCTGAAATACATTCTCTCCTATTACGCAGTGTCACACTATTGTCACTTGTGTCATTGTAGATGATGTATGAATATTTACCTGTAAAACCCTATCCAAAACATCAATTCCTAAAAAATAAAAATGCATATGAATAGGTCAAACTGGCCTTAGCTTCCAAACTTGTAGTCTCACAACTAATCGTTGCACTTTATTCCGGACCCAATGTAGTTATATGTGCATTTGTGTGTAATTTTGTGCCTAGGATGCCCTAGCACCAATGATGTGATAATAAGGGGCAATAACTAGATGTAAAATGCAAATGGTGGATGGAATGGAAAGAATACAACCCTTTCCCCCTATGTAGTGTGTGATGCAGATGTAGAAGATGCCCAAATGTAGTCCCTTTCCTTAGTAGATAGTTGTGCTTGATAGTGAGATGTCCTCAAATAATGTAGTGAATATTCTATGTTCATATAGGTATCTCTTGTTTAAATTTCGACACTAATGACCCGAAACTAACGACTATGACCTTTTAGGTGCTCAAAATAGTCTCGACCCATTTTCCTATTAAAAATCTATCAATTTACGGTCTCTGTCACATTTTATCTTCCCGTATTGTGCCTAAAAATTATCCACCTTCCTTTTATTTCCGTAATCAGTCCTTTCCTGGACCAAGGATCACGTATAGATCCAAAATTGTTTCCTCATTTCTCTGTTCATTTGAAAATGTCTAGTATTTGGGTGTAAAAACTCGGGTTGTCTGTTCTTTCCATTTTCCACAGTCGGGATTTGTTGTCCTTGTCATTTTTGCCCTAAATACTTGAAGAAAAATGAATGGATGTAGCTCAAAGGAATGTATTTGAGCCTTATAACATTTCTAAATTCTCCGTCCTTGGAGAAAATTTCATCTTCGGGCTCAAATGGTCATTTTTCCACATTTTACGGTTTAACGGGTGTTTCTCCCAATCAAATTTACATCCTTGCATCAATAGGAAATGTGGCCTCTTTTGGTTGGATGAGGCTTGACAAGGTACTTCAAAAATTTTGTGAATCGCCTCAACTTAAAAAGCATGTCTACGTGGAAGAACGACGCTCATTTGAAGATTTGCTTTTTGTTTGGCCTTGGAGTTGCGTTGGGAGGACACGTGGAGGCTTCCGCCATGCCTCCCATACTTAGTCTTTTTCAAAAGGTTTTGAGAGGCCTAGGAAATGTGGAGGGACCGTGCATGTTTGAGGACTGGCCCTTGAATTTTATTTTAAAGAAGTGCCAAGAGGACACTTGGAGGCCTCTGCTCACTTTGATTTTTCTTGGACTTTTCAACGGCCAAAGGAGATTGCCTCGGACCCTAACACATGGCACCTTCCACTAATCTTTTAATCCTTCAAAAAAAAAAATTGCCAAGCTAAGACACATGGTGAGCCCGCACTCATTCAAGGTCTCAACTTTTGCAGACCATCTCAAGATGCGCCATTGTGACGTATGGCAGTTTAAAAAGTCAAAAGGTGAGGAAGTGGGCAATTAGGGGAAACTTGGATATTTGGCCTCTAAAGGATTAAAATATCAAAATGGCCCATAAACCTGATAAGAGGGAGGTCAAGGTTGGCTTTGAAAATTCAAAGGGGCGGGAAGCGGACCATCGGAGACAACTTGGATTTTTTGCCTCTTGTCATCAAAAGGATTAAATCATCAAAATGGCCCATGGAAGGGCGAGCTGCGGAGAAAACTTGTTCCGTCAACGGAGGAGGTGTGGAATTTTGGGAAAATTTGGAAAATTTTCCTTTTGTGGAGAATGGATTTAAAAGTGTAAAAGGAAGCGAGGTTCCATTGGGACCCACATCAGAAACTAAAAGTGGAAGGGCGAGCTGCGGAGAAACTTAGAAAATTTTTCCTTTTTGAAAAAGGAGGTGAAATAACAGAATTTGGCCGTGGTTCCTTTGGGGACCCACCTTAGGACACATGTCACGCTCATTTCTCAAGGGTGGAGGTGCGGAGCAAAATGTGAAAATTTGACATTTTTCCAAAAAAGTAAAAAAGGAAAAAAGGAACTCGTAGGCCTATTTTAAAGTGGATCTCCCACGTGGATGGTCCAAATTCAAAATAGAATTCAATGGTAAGTTATACATCATATCTGATTTTTCTACCATTTTTACTCCAGAACTCCTATAGATGCAAGTCTTCATGATTTCTTGATATTTATTGCACGCCAAATAGGGAAGGGGAGTTAATTTGATATCTAAGTTTGGTGAGGAAGATCTGAAGACATATTTTACCATCAAGATGAAATGTGGCTTTTGGATCCAATCTAATTTTCTAGTCTCTCTTCTTGGGCATGTAAAGAACTAGATTTGATAGATTAGGGGCAGAAGTAGGTGGCAAATGAGGGAAGAGTGTTCTACCAGGTGAAGAATTGAATGCTGGAAATATTTGGAGAGATTTTCCCTCTACACACCTAACAACTTTTTATAAATTTGATTCTATGAGTCACAACATGCAATGGTTCTTTGAATGTTTCTGGTTGTGGGGGGAAAATGCTCTATTGTAAAATGTTATAAACTGCACTAATTTATTGTGCAAATGGTTGGAGTGTTAGAGGTCGGGACTGATTTTCTAAGAGAAAAGCTTAATAGAACCTGTCCTTCTTAGAAACCATCTAAAGAAAATTGTTTATCTCCTTTATGTTAAATTTGATCATGTCAAGGTGGTTGCGAGTGTATAGCCATTAAAAGCTCTGAGATTGTTCTAGAAACTTTCCCCTGCTGATAAATTTAATCAAACTTGAGTTAATCTGCATTATTTTTGGGAAAAATTTGTGTTTGCCTCATTCTGAATGTCTCAAGTAGTAGTTTTCTTGTTCCCATTGTAATCTTACATTGAAATATTTTGAATCACACAAGATCTTATCCTTGTGATAATTTGGTGGCATTTACAATTTCATTTATCGAAGATCTTTCATTTGATAGTGAAATAAACAAATTTAAAATCACTTGTGACTCTTAGCATTACTATAAGATTTTTTTTTAGCCTTTGAGGGTATCTTAGGCATGATGAAACAGAGGTTGATAATATTTAGTTAAATTTTCCAATTTGAGCCTTCATCTTGGATCCTTGAAGTTTGTGTGAAAAGTGTTGATCTGGGTCTCCATTGAAGTACATATTCAGTTAAAGGAACATCTAGCTATCCCGAAGCATTTTGTTGTTTAAGGTCTCCATTTTATAAAACTTTCTCAAGAATCTGGTGAATCAAGTTCATTTCTGCCTCACCTCCCACAAAAATTCATTTAAAAACAACCAATCATACCCATACTACCCATATTTGTCATGTGTGTACATAAACGCATAATTTTTATTACCAAAAATGCGAAACAATCATGTTTTCATTATCTTTAGTGGCCTAAAACTTTCTTAGAAAATATCTCCATTATCTAGAGTGACAACTCGTGAGAGTTAGGTTTTTTTGCATTGATCATATTTTCTTCAAGGTCTTCTTAATAATTTCACAAGGAAGGATATCTCCATCACCTCCACAAATAGAAGGCTACAAATAGGGTACTCTCACCCCTGGTTGAAAGGCACAACCATAAAGTAGTGAGGATAGGTCAAATTCTCTTGAGGGTGCTACCCATTTCTCCACATATGAGTGACAAAGAGCAAGCTGTATTTCATCCCCGGCTATAAAATGACACACTCACATGCTCTTCTTGTCTCTAATGCTTCCTACTAAACCTGTGATGCTACTCATTTAGAGGCAAAATCAATTTGGGTACCAACATGACCTAGGGTAATACACATGGTAACCGTAAAGACGAACCTCAAATAATTAAATTAATACCACAAATTAAGATGACACAAGAACCTAAAATCATGGACTTGGGAGCTCCATGGCACCCCAATGGAACCCCAGATGCCCTAGAGTAGACCTAAATATAACAAATGAGAAAATTATGACACCTGAGACACCCTAAAAGATGCCTAAAATTACGAGAAAAATGATGATTGAACTGGACCAAAAGTAATGATTCTTGACACACTAACAAAAGACTCAAGGATGGGTCATTAGTGAATAATTTTACTACGCAAGATCCATATATAAAATAACTCACTCGACGGTACTAATGTAATATTATGTGTATGATTTGTGACTACACTATCTGAAAAGGATGATAAACATATCATTTAAAGCCACAAATAACTCGTATGCTAATAATACATCACACTAAATAATTTGAAATAAATTATCTCGAATAAATTTACAAAAACCTTTACAAATCAATGAGCATCAATATCAAATATTATTTATTTAATAAATATTGAGTTTATTGTAAAACACTTATTAAATAGATACACTTGTGTTAAATAAGCTAGATAAAAATGAAACCCTAGGTGTAAGAGAGGGAATAAAAGATTATCTGATTTCACAATTGATCTTAAAGTACGTTGGACTAGAAGACTGATGAATAGGAGTAGGAAACTCTCATAACCACACATAGAAAATTATGGAATTATCGAATAATAAGTTGGACCAAAGCACTGGGGTAGGTCGGGGCACCTATGCACTTGATACCCCTACTAGGCATATATGACCGTGAAAATGGTTGAAACTAATTCTTTTTGTGTCACACCAATGTCACTAACCTTCATTGTTTGTAACATGTATTTCATTATATGATCGTATAGTTCTCCTATAACCAAGAGTAAGTACATCATGTTTTAATTTTTTTTTTAAATACAAAGATAGAAATGGGGATTCATAATGACCCCAATGGTCACCCGACAGAGTGAACTTACGACGTAGTGTTGCACTACATCTCAGACTCCATGTTGTTATGTGTGTGTGTGTGTGTATAATTGTGCCCTAGGAAGCTCTTGTGCAAGATGCACTTTATAGTGAGCATTAACTATATGTAGCAATGTACGTAGATGTGTGGATGGAAAAATGAACTTCCACTCCTATACATCTTTACGAAAATGCATCCCCTTGTACCTTGAATGATAGCTATAATGGATGCTTTGATGCTCTTAGAATGCCTTTGGATGCAACCTTAGGTGGTGATACTATATTCTTATAGCTTGATCCTTTACTATGGTCACATAGCTTTGTATTTATATGATTCACTTGTTTAAATTTCATAATTGATAACTAAATTACTGAACTATAAGAAAACAAGATGCCAAAAGGATCAAAGATTCTGAAAAGGGAAATTAATATGCAAATATCTTTGTGATGCCCACGAGGGGATGAGGTGCCTAGATGTTGACATCTTGAATGGGAGCTAATATCTAGAGTCAATAAATATGAAGCAATGAAGATGAGACTGGGAAATGGGGTGTTGCAAGACCAATGAGAAAACAAGAAAGATAGAAAATAGGCTAAAGATAGATGCCAATTACTATTTTCCTTTCTTAAGAATCGTATTAATATTGGTATGTCATTAGGAGTTAGAAATGTACCCAAGTGTATTATTTAGTGTCTACATTTATTATGGAACTATTTATAGTAAAACAAAAAGGGCCTTGCTTATATATGAAAGGAAGATCAATCTAAGAACTAGTCAAGGCCATAGATCAAGCCATAAATAAAGGAAATAACTATTCAAAAATAATTTGTGAAGACTATAGATCGAGGAAATAATTTTTCATCAAATAACTAATAATGCCGATAGATCAAGGAAAAACTATACCTAACAACTATTTAATATCTTCTTATATCTATATAAGATAAAATAAATATCCCCACATAAGTGGGTGAGGATAATTGGAGGACAATGTGAATAAAGTATCTAGGTGAACATGAGATAAGGTAAAAAATTGTACTCTAACACTACACATCAAGTGAATCTAGAAGCCCAAAGTAAAAGTGGCATATCGACAATATGAGTCCCAATAATAAGGATTGATTAGGTACTCATGTACAAAAATCCATGAAGAAATCATGAACACAAAGTAGGAAATAATATTGCTATAAAGAAAGAGAAATAAGAAGAAGAACAAGGAAGGTGTTCTACAAAAAACCCCAAAGAATACTTTTGAAACCCCAATAATGCTAGCTATAATATATTCCAACCAAATAACTTCATTTTGAATGTCCTAACGAATGAATTATATGTGAATATCAATATGTTTGATCCACTAGTGTTCAAAAGAGTTTCATGAAATGTGAATACTAATTTATTTTTCACACCAAAGTAGAGTTGGTGAATCCTATGGAAATCAACTCTATTAATAAATAGAAAAGCCAAAGAATCTACTAACTGGATGTAACTACTACCTTTTACTATGCCTCTAAATATGAAATTACGATAGCCTATTAATTTTTTCATGCCAAATAAACTCGAGAACAACCAAGAAAAATGCATCTAGAGTTGAACACATGTCATAAATAGAAAATTCCCAATATGAATTTGTATATCAAACCAACTAAGTAGAAACCCTAGTGTAGTGTATTCCAAAGTGGTAAATTCCTGAAATAACTCAAAATCCTTTTAACATCCATCCAAAGTGACTCCTATGAGGAGAATGTGCCATCCAATATCAAGCTCTATTCTGAAATGAAATATCAAGGTGAGTATGGGTCAAGTATATGAAACATAAAACCAACTATCTATACAATGTAGGATCACAAAGTGGAGTGGTAAATGTGGAAGTAAGAGTAACACTAGACTAGAAAGGAAATGGAATTGGATCTTAATCATCCATATCAAAACACTAAAGATGATCATGGGTGTATTTTTTTCTTCTGTAATGAATCCACAGAATCTATATGAGAAATATAGAAACCAAGTAAATAATACAATAGTCTGATATAAATCTCATTTTAAACTACGTGGAAAAATCCATTTGAATAGTCCGAATGTGGGAACAAGACTTACCAGAAAGTAGAAAATCATCAACATACAAGACAAGTATCACAACATCATCGTCTTCATGTTTGATATATACTACAAAATTAGAGTGGTAGTGAAAAAAACCTATGGATAGAAGAAAACAATCCATATTATCATATCAAGCTTGAGGGCTTGTTGGAGAATGTAGAGAGACCTTTGTAGTCTACGAAAAAATAACAATTGTTAAAAATACAGTAGGTTTCTTCATGTAAATTTCTCCTATAAATATCCATGTAAGAATGCACTCTACACATCCATCTCGTATACAGGCCACACATATGATGTACTAATATAAAATACTAGGTGCACTGCGTCCATCTTGACAACGGTGTAAAATTCTCGAGTAATCAATACCTTCAACTTGTTAAATAACCTATTTTAACAAGATGAACCATATACTTTTCAATGGAAACATCGGTTGTGTATTTGGTTCATTATACCCACTTACACCTAGCCATATTTCTTCCTTTTGGAAGAGACACCAAACCCGAAGTATTATTCTTCATCAAAAATACTACTAATCTATCATCACATCATCCCACTCATGTATCCCATCATCATGTGAAAAATACTATGGATCCTCATAAACTAACTTACATAAATTTCCACAACCTATAGAATATGCATGATGATGCATGTTGGTGGAAGATCATGTATGGAAGGTGTTGTTTCTAAAAACATATTATAATAAAAATTAGCCATGGTGAGAGCTTAAGTTAGAATATAATCCTCATCGGCATCCCAAACCTCTTGATAAACATCCTCAAATAATGGATCCACAAGATGAGATAAACAATAAGTAGACTTGGAAGAAGATGAAGAATCATGAGGAGAGAAGTGATCATCAAACTAAACATGTGTTTGAAAAATAACCACATGAGTATCATGATCTAAAATTTGATAAACTCTCATTTCTTCATAATACCCTACAAAGATCAAGGGTTTTCTCTTCTTATCCAAGGATTTCATTTTCTTCTTTGGCAAAAATTCCATAGAACGAATTTCAAAGACTAAAAGGAATTAGACATCAAGGTTAGTTTTAGACTAAGATTCCTCTGGAGTCAAAATTCTCAAGTTATTTTCGTGGTGTGTGATTCTGAAGGTATTCAAGAAAAATTAATTCCTACTACAAATTATATAGACTTAAATATTAGGAATGCATCATATAGTTATCGATTTCATTCAAAGTTTGGTTATTTTGTTGTGATAATTCATTCTATTGTGGAGTATAAGGAACAAAATGCTGGTTAATAATGTCATGAGTTTCCAAAAATCAAAAATTCTTTATTGAATTATTTTGCCCATTATTATTCAAGAGGTTCTTTATGCAACTAGAAGATTGTTTCTCGACAAAATCCTTAAAGAATTTGAAGTGTGAAAAAATATTTATTTTGTACTTAAGAAAATAAACTTTGTACGCCTTTAGGAAAATTATCAATAAAGCTATGTGCATATTTAGCTCCATTGAAAGAGTTGGTAGGAAAAACCATCAAGCCACTATTCACAAGCTCAATTGGTGAAGAAGCTCTCTTGGACAAATTATAAGTGAAAGGATCTTGGTGTTGTTTCCCGAATGCAAAACTAGGGGAAAATCCCTCAAGAAAAGAGACTATAAAAAGACTATCAACCATACCATGAGTGCTCAATAACTTAAAATATCTTTAATTGAGATATCCAAATCTCTTATACCAAAACATAATATTTGAATCTACATGAGAAACCAATCCTATATGTGTGGAGGAAGTGTCATTGAAACCATGAAAGCAATATAGTCTAGAACCATGATAAAAAAATACCTTGAAAACAAGTGATTGAGGATTTAACAATGTTTCTACCCTTGTGGTGTAAAATTCACTATTTTTCCTTAATCAGAATAAAACATTTGAAATACATAAAGAAATTTTAAAGTAATGCTAGGAACATATAGTGCATCTTGAATACTTGCCACCATCAAGGTATATGTCACATTTTCTTTTAAGAAAGGAAAGGAAGAAAATCCAACCTCAATTTTGGAAGTAGAACTAAAACCTAGAGATATAAAAGACTCCTTGGAAGAAGTCAAGTGATAAGAATCACGAAATTTATAACCTAACTATCTTAAATTGTTGACTAAGATCTCCGAAAAAAATTATGTTCTTTGACATGCTCATTATAATGAGGTGTATTGGAGATATGTAGCTTTTGTTTTTTGATTTCAACCTCTAAGGCTTGCATTTTCTTCCAATACCTAGTTTCTACATGACCATTTCCCTCACAAAGTGAATATGAAAGGCTAGACTTACTCTTGGATTTAAAGAATCATTTTTAGAGATATTTTCGTTTGGTTTAGGAGCACTTTGAAATCTATAAGGGATGAACATATATTTAGGAATTGGTTTTCCTTCCCTTAGGATTACATTTTACTAATGCCTTTTCAAAGGTGGAAGACTCAAGGTTAGACAATTCGAATTCTTTCATAGTAATTCTTTCACAAAATTTATCTAATTTAGGAATTAGGAATGTCTCACCTAAGAAATCCATGCTAAAGAAAAAGGTAGAAGAAAATATTTGGAATGTACCTCTAAAATTGGATAGAATTAGGTAAACACTCTCTTCATCTTTCTTATCTTGTCCACTCTCTTCGATTGCATCAACAAATTCTTGAACTTAGTAAGATGGTCTATAATTAATGTAAAATCTTCAAGAATATGAGATGTGATCTCAATTTAAAGTTGTATGGATGTCATTTGATCCACCTTACAAAATAATCCCTCCAATTCTTCCCATATATTGAAAGAAGAGTCTTACTTTTCCAAATTAAACAAAAGACTATCACTTACAAAAGTTCCTATCAAAGACATACACTCATCAAATTTGCATTGGTACTAAAATTTATCATATTATCTCGGAAACACTCATTATTCTATCAAAGTTAAAACCCTTAATAATTTACATTTAATGATTATTTCCATCAGTGGTAAGTATATGTTGTCAATGGCTCGATTTGATCTAATGCGAAGTAGATAAAGACGTCATTTTGAAAATCACCAAAAAGGATGAAAGAATGAAGGAATGCAACAAGACCCCCAGATTTGGCACTTTATATTTGAGTGCGTGTTACAATATAACACTTTATAATTTTAGTGTTTTTCCAAAATAAACATTTCTAATGGAACAAGCACAAAATAATCAATTTTGAAAAAAATCGACACAAATCCAAGTTATTGATTAATGGATAAAATCTTATCAATTTTCTACTCTAATAATTATTTACGTTGGCACTATAAATATATAAAATGCTTTTTCCTTCACCGCATAAATTATATCTAAAGGGGATGGATTGAAGTACCTACTAGTATGAATCATAAGCTTAATCCCTCATCCGACAATACCATATGACCAAGGAATAAGGATTTTTGTGGCTCCTCCGCTTATTTCAAAGAAAGTCACATCAAACTACTTATTTTTGAAACACATTCCATTTCTAGATGGCGGCTGATAATGACTTCCCACATCCAAAATAGAAACCTCCATGTTTTCAAATATTTATGTCTTAAACACGGGAATCCTCATGTACAATCCAATTAGCTAACTCCTTGATCCAAAAAACCATATCCTTGCTAAACAAAAACTCGCAACATGGAAAAAAAGTTAATGAACTCAAAAAATTTAGAAAAACCCAAAAACTATTTTTATTGATCTTTTTTCTTTCTCGCATAGATTTCCAAGAACATCTGTATATGCACTCATCTCTAAAAATGGAAAAATCTCCAAAAACTATCTTTATCAATTACTAAATTTTCAGTATTTTTGTTGTGTTTCACCGCCTTTTGAATCCAATGGAGCCATCCATTTTGTTTAAAAATTAACTCTGTAATAAAATACTAAAAAAAATTCTATAAATTTTGAATGTTAAAAACCCTCATTTGTAATAAATATTACAGATGGATGTCAACAACAATCTACTACTTTGATATTATAAAAGAATGATGAATAGATTGTTCCAAGCCATAAAAACTAAGATACGAATAAAACATCATACTCAATAAAATCAAATCAATTCACTAGAATAACTTTACAAAAACCATTGCAAACAAATGATCATAAATATCGTATATTATTATTGAGTGCTATATATTATAATGAGAAGGTTCCTATGTTATATATGAAAGAAATATCAATCTAACAACTACTCAAGGCCATAGATCAAGTCATAAATCAAGAAAAGAGCTAGTCATTAAAGAATTAGTCAATACCACGGATGAAGGAAAAAACTATACCTAATAACTAGATAATATCTTCCTAATATATAAATAAGATAAAAGAAATATCCACACATAAGTGGGTGAGGATATATAAAATAGAAGGTAAACAACCTACTCTAACACTATCATCAACATATACGGAATAGTATGAGTCTCAGTATATCCCTACAAGAAACATTCGGGTTATTTTGATACTCCAGGACCATAATCAAATGTACCTCAAACATATCTCAAAACATGCTTCACTCCTACACAGTGAAATTTATTTGGTTCCATCATAAATTTGGAATGATATATGGAAACAAAGCATAGAGTCTCAGTGTTGTATACGTCAAGTAAATGAGACTCCCAAAATTTGGTCAGTAGTGAGTAACATCTACTTGATGTGAATTCTATAATCTAAAAAGTTACAAAATTTTCTCTATTGGTTTCGACATAGGTTTACAATCATACCTCCCATAGTTTTCCAACAATGTCTTGGCATATTTCCTCCGGGAAATAAAATTTGGATGATTCTTCTTTTATATCTCCAATCCAAGACAATAGTGAAGTAGACAAAACTTTTTCATGTCGAAGGATTTTTAAGATCATTCTTAACATCTTTGACGTGATGGTATGGACACTCTGTGTTCTCAAGATCATCCACTTACAAAACAACAATGACAATATTTGTGCCTATTGTTTTGATAAACATGTTTGAATCAAAGGGGCTTCATGTGAATCCATGTTGCAATAGACTTGATCATCTATTTTAATCTACCATGTCACGGGTGCTTTTAAAATTCCATATAAATAATTAATTAAATAACATATTGTTTTAGGATGTTTCCTATTGACAAATCCTTCTTGATATGTCATGTTTCCATTTTAGGATGTTTCTTATTCTTTGAGATTACCATTCATGAAAGAACATTTTACATACAACTGCTCAATTTTCCATCCTTTTTGTAATTCACATACAAAGAAAAATATGATGGTTTTGATATTTGTAGTGGGAAAAAGGTATCCTTGTATTCAATTCCTTCTTGTTGAGCATATCCATTTGAAACTAGCCACACTTTATACAAATCGATATATCATCCTTCCAAAGTTGTATTTTATTTTTAAAATCTATTTGTAGTCACTGGATTTCTTTCATGTAGGTATACCGACAAGTTCATATGGTGAATTCTTAATTAGCGAGTCTTATTCCACATCTATAGACTTCTTCCACTCTATTTGAATTAGTGCCTCTAAAACTATATCATGATTGGTGTTATTAATTACCAAATTCATGAGTGCGAGATTGACCTCATTTCTTTCCTTTATTCTCGTTATGACTCTTGATGAAGTATTTAGGAGATAGCTAATGTGGAGTCCATGAGGTCCCTTGGACCACTTTTAGATAGTTATGCTACTACTGATATGAAGAATTATTTTCCAAATGACCAAGATAAACAAACAATTCTTCTTGTAGATCATCTTTCATGTGTGAATAATATTCATACTCCTCATCGACTCATGAGAGTAATATGTGAGAGGAGGTATGAAATAAATCTTATTTGTGTATGAATGATTCAAATGAAGAATCATAAAGAAAACATATCGACTCTCATATATCTTCTATGTCTCAAGATCCATCGATGATATGTCTTTGAGGTATTAATGTACCCCAAAAATATACAATGGAGTGTCTTCACATGTATGTTCTTCCTCTTGTATGCTTGGATATATGTATATGTTGTACAACAAAACACTCTAAGGTGAGAGTCAAAGGATTTTTATTACTCTATACCTCTTCCAATGTCTTTTCCTACAAGGTCTTGTAGGTTCCCAAATTAGAATATATATAACTATTTGGATTGTTTGTGCACAAAATCTTTTCTTCAACTTGGTAGTGGAAAGCATGCAATGAGCCATCTCCATGATATTATGATTGTGGAATTTTTGCAATGCCATTCTATTAGGTCATACGGGGAAGTCAAGTGTTTTTGATGTTATGACCCTTAAGAAATGCCAATATTTTATTTGAAGTTAATTCTCCCCCTCAATATGAGAAGAGGACAAGAATGGGCCTCCAAGTCTACTTTGAACAACTCACTAATAAAAATATAAAAATTAGCAAATGCTTCACTCTTATTCTAGAGAAATAACACCGATTCCTTGTGAGAATAGTCATCAATAAAATTTTAGAAGTACTAAAATCCTTTAAAGGAAGAAAAAAAGGGTCCAAATAGAGTGGTATGAATGACCTTAAGACATTTATTGGAATTAAATGTACTAGGATCTAATGAATTCCATTATTATTTACTCACCAAATATCCAAGAATGATAGGAAATGAATGATAGATTATAGTAACTCATCATAGCATCTTCTTAAACCTGATATGATAGATAGAACTAATAGAAAGGTACCCATATTGAGAATGGTAAAGTCTAGTAGACTCCAATGTGGAGGTAGATAAAGTAATTGCATAGGATGAAACTACATCTACTACAAATAAATGATCCTTTAACAAAGATATTGAAAGTATCATAACTTCTCATGAGATCAGACATGATTTGATTCCTTTTTTGACCTTGAACTCCACCTTTAAATTTTGATTCAATAGCTGAGAGATAGATAGGAGATTTATGGTCAAGCCCATAACATAGATCACCTTTGTGAGGGTATGGTTTCTTATCCCAAGAGGAATTCTTACCTTACATATTCCTTCTAAAAATAATCCTTATTGTCTATAATTAAAACATAATATCCAATGGGTTGATCAAGAAATGAATAAAAATATTTGTATACCCGTCATGTGTTTGTTGGTGCTAGATTTATTCAACCAAATGATTTGTGATGGATATAAATTTATTGAGATTTTAATGTAGTGTTTGCTCCTCTTCAACACCTATCTTTATATGATCATGATTATTAGTTGCTTTACTGACATTATGGAAATTGTTCAATATCTTGGATAACCTATTGTTAGACACTATGGACATTCGATTATCATTTTGTTTTGGAATTTATTATGAACTTTATGGGTATACCGAGGACATTGAGAGATATTGCGCAAAGATATGCCGATGATTTAGTTTTGTTTTTTATATGCCGACATCTTGGACTCTTGACAATGGTTATTATTTTTAGATGATTAGACTAACAATATGAGTACATTGATGTTAAAATAATGTGATGATAATAGGTGATCAGTAATATGTAGTTGAATGCATCTAGATAGATATAAGTTACAATGGATGTATGAAATGCATGGTTATCATAAAATATGAATTATGATAGATGGTTATGCATAGGCATAGGGTGATAATAAATGTTAATGAATATGGTA